>JAVTVY010027143.1:0-11136 GCA_036873755.1 Hanleya hanleyi
AAGGGCTGTTCCAGATAAACATATGTACCCCCCCCGGACGGCAAAGAAAAAAAAAATATGTGGGTGGTTGTTGTCGTAAAAATATTGCTGGTCTAGGTGGGTGTATCTTGATATAAACCACTTCTCTGGGTGGTTGGATTCATTACTTGTAAAATGCTTCTGTGTGTGGGCCCTCAAATCCTTTTGAGGCATATAGTATTCATTATTTATGTATCTAGATAAACTTATTTTAATCCTCGAATTTTGTCCCGAGTTCGCGACCACCGTTTGTGGTCGTTGTTGTTGTTAACTGGCGCACTGTGACTCCACACAAAGGTGATCTTGAATACCGTGCTTTTTCAATGGACAGGCGTCCATGTCAAAGATATTTCATCCAATGAAATACCACGTAACGAAGATCTTTGTCAAGTGGCAGTGAATTCTCTATGAATGGAGATTTTTCGGCAATCTCTGTCCACTGAAAGCAGGTAACGATAAGTGCCCGTCTCACCGGAGAAAACGAAACTAACGAGAGTGGCGACACTGTCGCCACGAGTTATCTCCCTTCGTCACATAACCGCGGAGATGGCTGAAGCCGACGTCCGAAAGTCGGGGAACCCTTGGGGATCATTTAAAACATGTGGATGGGTTGTCTCAGGTTTTAATTTTCATAAAAAAAATTGTGGGTGTGTGGTCTCCGGGTTTCTCATAAAAAAATGTGGGTGGGTGGTCTTCAGCTTCGAGAAAAATTATAGGTTATTGGTGGGTCTATGAATGCTTTTTCTGCTGTTGTGGGCGGTTACAAAAACTGAAAAATCAAATATGATGGTGGGTGGGTGCTAACAGAAGTGCCTTCCGGGGCGGGTACATATGTTTTTCTGGAACAGCCCTAAGTAATATATTAGCAAACTCACCTGGTATTGACAATGGTAAGGAGGTCTCCTTTCTTAAAACTGAGGTCCTCTGGTTCTGCTGCCTCATAGTCACATATGGCCTCAAACAGCCTCATCTGAATATAGAAAGAAGTTTCACCATGCTTGACAAGACTAATCCTTGGAACTAAACCTTTTGCTGGATTAAGAAATATCTCAGTACGGTAATTTCTCTAATAATTCAATCACCCTATCAAAATCACCCACAATTTTATGGACAAAATTCAATGAGTCATTCTAATAAATTGGATCACCCTCTAATGTAGATACTTCAAGTAGGAAGCTATCGTCTGAGACTTTGTGGAGCTGAAAAGGTTCAAGTTCAGACATATTGCTGTCCCCAGACTTGGCTATTGTATGCATTTTCTCGTGATTCTTACATGGAGTATGAACCCCCACTAAAATCATGAAATTAAGAAGTATTAACTGATTATTTCATAATTTTGGATCATTTTGTGAACTTCCTAGGCCTGTTTCATTAAATTTGACCCCCCCCCCTCCAGATTTTATGGTGGACATTTCACTTCCTGAGATAGAATTATAAGATGATTTAGCGTAAGAGATATTTCTTGAGGATAGTCTTGATATATTCCATCTAAATTCTGTGTCTGTTTACATATATCCTGTCTTGGGACAGGTAAGATTATTAGACATGCTAGATGAGATATTGATCCCATCAAATTGTTCTTCTACTCTCAGTCAAGATATGCAGGTAATCAGTAGAACTGTTCCCAAAAACCAAGCTTTCAAAACATGTCAAATTCTGGACAATCACTCAAGAATGATCGACCTTCATTCCCCGAAATATTCTCCATAAATTCAGAATTTCAAAATTATAAAACTAAGGTGAAATTAGGTTCCTCTACAAGGTGTGAGCTAAAATTTTAAGTTTTAAAGTGACCCGGATTAAAGTTTTAGATTGACTGGAGTTTCAACTGCATGCCTAGAAACAGGCATCAGTATCAGTTTTCAACTTACAGTGGATGAAACTTCCAGTCCATCTTTCTCCTCATCTTCTTCTTCTTCCTCATCATCTTCCTCTTCACTTTCTTCTTCATCCTCCTCTTCGTCTTCCCCCTCCTCTTCTTCCTCCTCTTCGGATTCCCCCTCATCTTCACTTTCCTCTTCCTCATCTTCTTTCACATGCTTCAAAGCCTTCGTTTCTTCCTGCACCTCTTTGCTGCATGGAAAGACATAATACCCTTATAGAAAGATTAACTTGATGCAGAAGTAAAGTGTGCTTATTTAACTTGGATGTACCAAATATGATATTCAAGAATTTGTACTTTTATTTGCGGTTCTACAATACAGGGTTAAAAGCGTTTTGTGTCTGCTTATTTTCGTTTAGTTTGAAATGCAAATAGGACTAAATGTAAAGGCATTACAAATGCGTTACAAACGATTACATGGGAAATAAAACGCTTTTAAAAATGCGATCAGAACCCGTTTCCCTCACCAAATGCATTTATAAAACCGTTTTATGAATGCACTTTTCTTTTTCATTCAACTCGCACCAATTGTGTTTTATGTTGCAAGCCAGGCCAAGAAGCCATCGTGTTGGGGCTACTGCCAGCTTCTATTATTCTTTCCCATGCTTTGAAATAAATATTTGTGGTGTGCACTTTAATAAATGTAGATGCGTACCCTAGAGTTTGCTAATTTGCTGTGAAAACTGTGATGTCATGTCTGGTCTACTCACTAGGTATCGAGTGTGGATCGAGCATCCATTTTGACAAGGCTGTGTCATTGTGTAACAACATTCCTGCTCGGCCAAACTTTTCGCCTGAACCTATAGTTGCAAATTTTTATTTCGCATATGGTTGTTGCTTCGCTGATTGAAGGAGTTCTTGATGGATATGTTTATTTAACAACAACAACAACAACAATAAAACGTGTTTTCCTCAAAATATAATCATTTATGCGATGAGCATCGCAAACATGTTTCAAGCAAAACGGAACCAAGGATAAATGGCCATAAGGTTGATAAAACAAGCTTGTGAAGGTAAACACATTCTTTAGAAGGGAAGCAAAATGAATATAAAATGTGTAGTAGTCTATGAACAATTCATATTTAACATTTTTAAGAAGAAAAGTCACTCACTGTAATGCTCGCTTTTCATCCTGCTTTGTATCTTCTTCCTCATCTTCAAATAAAAGTGATGATAATTGAAAAGAAATGGAAACATACAGTAAGGCATTAAGGATAGCTATCCCCTTAGAGGGTCAAAATTGGTCATTTTTTTTTTATTTCTTCATTCAAATAATATTCACTATCTCCTCTAACATTTGGTGAAAAAATGAAATCAAAATTATAAATAGAAGTGCTTCAATATTAGGATTAAAAATTTAGTTTCCGGGGCACTGCAACAATTAAACAGATTGCCTTAGCTTGGGCTTGGCCACTATTATTTTTGTCTGTTCAATTTCCCTTTCCAAAGCTCATTTCCGCAGTATTATGGTAAGCTAATTATCTATTAGTCCTACTTATTTACATTATAAATGTACCCCCTTCTGATCAAAACCATGCAAACATCCTTATTTTTGTTTCTAATTATGACAGTGACACTTCACTCAGACACCCGCCGTGAAGTAATCTACACAGGTGTGAACAAGTTTTAGCAGGTTTTTAGCCCACCATCACCAGAAGGTGGGCCGTTCAAATCGCTTTTCGTCCGTGGTCCGTCGTCCGTCAGTCTTTGTTCACAATTCTTGTTATCGCGATTTCTCAGGAACTACTTTATGGATCTTTCTCAAATTTGGTACACAGGTTCCCCTTGGGGTCTAGTTGTGCAAGATACCTTTTCTGGTCCGATTCGAAAATCCAATATGGCCACCAGGCAGCCATCTTGGATTTCCCATGAAACCTTGTTATCGCGATTTCTCAGGAACTACTGCATGGATCTTTCTCAAATTTGGTACACAGGTTCCCCTTGGGGTCTAGTTGTGCAAGATACCTTTTTGGTCCGATTCGAAAATCCAATATGGCCACCAGGCAGCCATCTTGGATTTCCCCATGAAGCCTTGTTATCGCGATTTCTCAGGAACTACTGCATGGATCTTTCTCAAATTTGGTACATAGGTTCCCCTTGGGGTCTAGTTGTGCAAGATACCTTTTTTGGTCCGATTCGAAAATCCAATATGGCCACCAGGCAGCCATCTTGGATTTCCCCATGAAACCTTGTTAAATCGATTTCTCAGGAACTACTGCATGGATCTTTCTCAAGTTTGGTACACAGGTTCCCCTTGGGGTCTAGTTGTGCAAGATACCTTTTTTGGTCCGATTCGAAAATCCAATATGGCCACCAGGCAGCCATCTTGGATTTCCCCATGAAACCTTGTTATCGCGATTTCTCAGTAACTACTGCATGGATCTCTCTCAAGTTTGGTACACAGGTTCCCCTTGGGGTCTAGTTGTGCAAGATACCTTTTCTGGTCCGATTCGCAAATCCAATATGGCCACCAGGCAGCCATCTTGGATTTCCCCATGAAACCTTGTTATCGCGATTTCTCAGGAACTACTGCATGGATCTTTCTCAAAGTTGGTACACAGGTTCCCCTTGGGGTCTAGTTGTGCAAGATACCTTTTTTGGTCCGATTCGAAAATCCAATATGGCCACCAGGCAGCCATAATTTGGTACACAGGTTCCCCTTGGGGTCTAGTTGTGCATGATAACTTTTCTGGTCCGATTCGAAAATCCAATATGGCCACCAGGCAGCCATCTTGGATTTCCCCATGAAACTTTATCGTCATTTCTCAGGAAGTACTGCATGGATCTTTCTCATATTTGGTACACAGGTTCCCCTTAGGGTCTAGTGGTGCATGATAACTTTTCTGGTCCGATTCGAAAATCCAATATGGCCACCAGGCAGCCATAATTTGGTACACAGGTTCCCCTTGGGGTCTAGTTGTGCATGATAACTTTTCTGGTCCGATTCGAAAATCCAATATGGCCACCAGGCAGCCATCTTGGATTTCCCCATAAAACCTTGTTATCGCGATTTCTCAGGAACTTCTGCATGGATCTTTCTCAAAGTTGGTACACAGGTTCCCCTTGGGGTCTAGTTGTGCAAGATACCTTTCCTGGCCCGATTCGAAAATCCAATATGGCCAACAGGCGACCATCTTGGATTTCCCCATGAAACTTTGTTATCGTCATTTCTCGGGAAGTACTGCATGGATCTTTCTCAAATTTGGTACACAGGTTCCCCTTAGGGTCTAGTTGTGCATGATACCTTTCTCGGTCCGAATCGAAAATCCAATATGGCCACAAGGCAGCCATCTTGGATTTCCCCATGAAACCTTGTTATCGCGATTTCTCAGGAACTACTTCATGGATCTTTCTCAGATTTGGTACACAGGTTCCCCTTGGGTTCTAGTTGTGCAAGATACCTTTTTTGGTCCGATTCGAAAATCTAATATGGCCACCAGGCAGCCATATTGGATTTCCCCATGAAACTTCATCGTGATTTCTCAGGAAGTACTGCATGGATCTTTCTCAGATTTGGTACACTGGTTCCCCTTAGGGTCTCGATATGCACGATGCCTCTTTCCGTCCGATTCGAAAATCCAATATGGCCAACAGGCAACCATCTTGGATTTTCCCATGCAACATTGTTATCGTGATTTCTCAGGAAGTACTGCATGGATCTTTCTCAAATTTGGTACACAGGTTCCCCTTGTGGTCTAGTTGTGCAAGATACCTTTTTCGGTCCAAATCGAATCTTGAATTTCCCCTCGAAACATTGTTATCGTGAATTCTCAGAAAAGATTTCATGGATCTTTCTGAAATTTAGTACACAGGTCCCACATGAGGCCTAGTAGTGCAAGATACTTTTTTGGTCCGAATCGAAAATCCAAGTTACGACGTTGTTGTGATGTTGCATCACAAGAGTCGGCGGATCAAACGGTGGGGCATATTCTATATTTTGACTATAGAGAATATCCATACCTTCACCTTCCATATCAAGGAGTTCAACTAATTCGGAATTAAAATGTATTTCTTCAAATTTTAAATCAGTTTTCTTTAGTCCAATTAGTAGCAAGTGAACTGCTCCACCCTTTCGTCTGCCGGCGGGTCGGCTACATGAAGGGACGTCACTCTTGTGACTCAACTCGACAACTGTAGACTACTGCATGTTTCGATCCAAGGGAGATAATCAGGATTCAGGCACTTTCGAAGTTTCAACATTACTGCACGGACCGGATCCCTTCAGTATTAAGTATTGTACCATCTTACTATTTTCGAGCAAGGTATCTTGAAAGAGATATCTCAAACTAGCCCAGTAAACAGAACAGAATTAGCATTCGTTCCTAATTATGAAATCTTAAGTATGTTTTATAGCTCATGCCAAAGTGTCAAAGAGATTGGTCTTCGCTTCCAGCACCCAATGATGACACGTGCAAAAAATAAATTTTAACTCTTTGCTACTTGCTGATAATCTCGTTTGTCAGCCTTGTATGTTCGGATAAATGCATGCGAGAGGATTTTGTTATAGACAGTCTTTTTTTGAAGCAATATATTTGCATGTAGCTTGATTGAAACCCCGCTAAATATATATATTTTCAGAAAGCCCATACTTTAATTAATCTGTCCTTCAAAATATCTGCCCATTTGTGTCTAAAATAAAACCAGACCAGGCGAGAAAATAAAATAAACAACAAAAAAATCTCTGATTTCGACAACATTACCGTGAGTGTATGTCCCAGCCAAATGATAGTTTCCATAAAAAATCTCTTCACGATTCGCCCAATTCAACCGGACGATCGTGCTAAAATACCAGTGCATCGTCCGTGTGGGTTTTAATCCGACATATAAATCCGAGAAACCCTTTATTTCCATTGTAAATCCAACAGTCGGCTCGCTAAAGTTTAAACGAAGCCATTTTCTTTGGCGAGAAATTCAACCGGCACTGAAGACCGACACGCAGACAGGCGGCCGGCCAATCGCTGCCATTGTCTCACACGTCTCAACTAATCGGCTTCGCGATACTAACAGAGCCCGGTCGAGGTCAATTTGGTCACGCTATCAAAGAATGATCACATCTCTATCCAATCAAATCCTTCGTTATTCAATCCTATCCAATCAAATCACTGGTCACAGGTCGAAAGACCCGGAAATGACCTTTAAAATGAAACCAATATCTCTAACATTCTACCGCGGGAAATGGGATTTCGATAGCGTTGAAAATGGTAAAAAAACGGCAAATTCTTCGCCGATTTTCTCAATTTTCACCACAAGGAAGGTACGTCTTCAATAAAATAAACTTGTTATACGTTTATTGCATGATTTACAATAAAATTTGAACGTATATTGTCGACTATTTCCTTGTCCAACGATGTGGACTACCGATGACCTCTCACTTGATGAACATTTTACTGTGCGGCGATTTTTTTGCGTGGTGGTGAATTGCAGCCGGTTTCGGCCGTTATGGGTATATATGATGCCGGCCGGTTTTGGCCGGTATAAGTACGAAAGGGTTCAAAAAAACTACAAAACGAATGCGAAGGATCCTCCGTACGTGTACATTCACTTTCAGACTAACTTTGCTCATTTCTCTTGTATTATAACAACCGACATAAGTAGTTTCTAGAAATCTTGAAACTCCTGAAACTCAGATTATATCTTGGTGTTTTACAGTGTACCTTTTTCGATCTTTTTCGCTCAGATTCGAAATTCTGTAAACAAAATTACAAATCAACCGTTTCTTCTTAGTAACAATGGACAAAAAAATCCTCTAGTCATTAGCTTACAATTATCGGACAATGGTGGGTGCCAAGATCCTTCAGGATCTCTCGTTATAAATTGGACTTTAAACCGACTTGATGAAAAAAACTTAGTGTAATAGTTATCCAGAATAAACAGGAATTCGAGTAGGTCCCATTAGACAGATTAAAAATGTATTTGACAATAGAATTCAAGCAAAAAATTGGGATTAATTCATCAGATGTATAGCTGGACACATTTTGCCCGATTTCTAGCCTTTCATTTTTGTACAATATCCGAGATTTAAACGTTTATTTCTCGAAAAGTATCAATGCTACGCTTTTGAAATTTGGCATGCTTGTTACTTATAAGGTGATCTAGTAAACTTTATCTCACTTTTTGTAAGTTCGGATTAGTTTTTTAATTATTCAACTTTCAAGACAAACGACCGTAAAAAAGTACATTTTTTTCAATTTATTTTAGTAAAATAGCTATAAAAATAAAACCAGGCAAAAATTCAGGAAAATGAGATAAAGTTTACTAGTTCGAATTGTCTCCTACCAAGGTATACCATCAAAGTTGAAACAAGACCAATAGTTTTCATGAAATTTCAATTGAAAAATGGACGCTATTGTTTTCATTTTAATTTTTTAAAATTGGAATATTTTCTACACAGTAGCAGCGTCAGTTATACATATACATCATATAGTTGGAATCCCTACGATGTATGCTTTCATAAAATATATAGTTTATTATTTATTACTTATATATTTATTGATACAGACGACAAATTGTCATGGAGGTGCAATAACTGCCTCTAAGGGGATAGTTATCCTTAAAGTAAGTACTAAAAAATAAGACAAAAAAAATATATGTCTGGTTACAGGCTAGAAAAAATTAGAGTATGTAAAAAAAAAAATTATTTTGGAAATAAATCTTATTCAGATGTCCAGTGCTCCTGCTCCCTGTACATACCCCCTACCCCCATATATTTTCAGATATTCAAAAGATGTGTTCCCCAAAAAGTTAAAGGGGGGGGGGGGATCACCCCCCAAATATATATGGGTAGGTATCTTTATCTTTACTGGATCGAGCCCATCTTGGTATTTCAAGGAGTTCTGCTTAAAAACCAGTTACTAGTATATTGACTCATTGTACTGGTATTATGGAAATAAAAATTGCCAAATTGTGTTTGGCTGCTGTTTTCTTTCTCCACCAAAAAGCATATCATTTTAATTTGGATAACTTAACATGCAAACAATATATAAAAAAATGACGTTCACGTCATAAACATATAAGATGAACAGGGAAATTAATTTGAGCATCATGAGATTTGTCAGAGTTTGTGACGAGACAAGACCGAGAAATGAGATGAGATTGTACAATGACTTGACCACCCAATTTGTCGAAAAACGAAGAATTATTACATACCAATTTAATAAATCAGTTTGCTGGAATCTTGGGGTTTATTTCAATACATTCATAATAATACCAATCGGGAAATTTAGGGCTTTCCAGCGCAGAAATGGTACCAGTCGGCTAGACTTTGACTGTGTCGGTTGGCTATAATTATTGTTGAAAACAAACACAAAACATCACTTGCCGTGTCCACGACCCACTGCTTCGACAAATGCCATTTCAAACCATAAAATCAGTAGATTTCTTCCGAAGTTTATGGAGAATATGTTCAAAACTTTCCTAGTAATGATGACCAGGTCGATTAAAGTGTACATGTATTCACGTTGATGATTTCTCGATTCCTGACCCAGAGGTGGGCACTTTATTTCCTGAGAAGATCCCCACAGATATGGGTTACGGTACCCGCAAGCCTCCTCGTTCTGAGGGTGGAGCTCTACACGGAGCTAGCTGCAGAGGTGGCATGCAGAGCTCCTCACTGAGAAATTATCTTGGAGCACGGAGCTTGCAGTTAATTGTTGCTCTGTCATGCTGCAAGTACAGTGCGTGTCGCTTTACGGTTGTTGTAGTTGTTGTCGTAAAACTTGGTCTTCGTCATGATTTTGTTGGAATTTGCTGAAATTTTTTGACCTAAACATAAAACACATGAGTGCATATGGTATGATCTATAGAAACAGCTCTACCCACAACAGAGGAACTTGTGAATAGATGAAGATTGGGACCAGAAAAGAGGTTCTTAATGCAAAACTGACCTATTAATGTGATGAAAGCAATATAGGCAGTAGTTTCAGGTCTGTTGATTCAGGTAGCTAAATTTGGCTATACAATTCTTAATTTCTATAAGAAGTGCATGTACTACTGGAAGGGATCATATTTCTACAATTATCATCATCAGGAAACTGTTAGCATCAATGATGTATGACATTCAGTCATGTTACCTTCCTCCTCCTCCTCCTCTTCATCTTCTAATTCCTCTTCATCTTCAACATCTTCATCATCCTCATCTTCCTCTTCCTCATCCTCCAGATCTTCTTCATCCTCCTCCTCCACCTCCTCTGCCTTCAACGCCTCCTCTGGTCTGAGATAAAATAACGACCAGTTGATAAAAATAGAGTCAACAATTACTGAATGTGCATTCACTAATTATCTAGAAGTCTTTTACAGCAAAAATGTAAAACTGAGATCTAGACATTACAATTTCACAAGATTCAGGAATATATGGAAAATAACTTCACCATATACATGTAGAGCCAACTTCTTCTTCCTTTTCCATCAGAGTGAGTTAATAAGATTTAACCCTCATCTTACCAGTCCCGACTTGACACAGGACCCACTGGTCAAGCTTTCTCTGTTCTGATGAACAGTAGAAGTTGATGAAAACTTCACTTGCATTCTTCTGGTGTCTAGTGTCATTTGGCTCAAAATTGATCAACAAGGTCATTCGATGTTTCATAGACGCCTAGCTGTTTCGTGGAATATTTTGAATTTGATGTCTTTATTTACTCAAATATGATGTCAGGAGCATTATTTATAATTGTCTGAATGCGTAAAATACCACAGATGTTGATAAGATTGTAAAACCGATAGTATTCCAGGGGTGAAATACTGACTGATACTCTTGAGATATACCATAATCCACACATGAGATTGTTGGTTGTTTGAATTTTAACGTCGCACCTAACCTTATTGGTCACACGGCGACGATGACCCAAACAAACATACCCTAACAAAACCCTAATCCTAACAAAAACCTAACCAAAACTGCAAAAAAAATTGAATTTCGAATTTTGAAAATTAGGCTCTACAGATACTGATCACAATGGATCCTCAGAGAGCCCAATCTGTTTGGTACTTTAATCTACCTCCTGTGCCAGACAAACATGGTATGGTAAACCATGCTGCCCTAAGCTGGAGGGCCTCCACACATCAGAAAGTTTAGTCAAAATTATTTTCCTATGATCTGGGACGAAAACTACCTGTGACTGGATGGCTTAATATGCTAACGAGTCAGTGTCAGTAAGTTTGAACCAATCAGGTTAAGCCCATATATGTATTACCCAGTGGGAACACGTTTGCCCATTTTGAATATATGATGAATGATCGCC
>JAVTVY010027144.1:0-102843 GCA_036873755.1 Hanleya hanleyi
ATAGTATACATAAACATAGGCTAGTTTCCTGCAAGAGAGAAGCGGTCAACAGTTTTCAATGATGCAGACAAGACATCATGATGTTAAAAAAATATAAAATCCGTATCGCTGATCAGTATTCTTAATCCGTGATAATCGTTCTAAAGTCGTTATCTAGAGAATGTTGTATCTCAGTCACGCTTTGATTGCGTCTGTTCATATGAGCACCATGAGGATCTTGAAGTACATGGGTTCATACGGCCCCTAGCCCTGGGTTAAGCGGAATTAGATACAAGTTACGAAACTTAACGCCATAGATCTTGCACGCTACGTTCGTATTTTGCTATCAGCATGTGTAATCATTAAAATACAATAATCGTACCATGCAAGCTGTATTATAACTATATTTTTTTAACATACCAAAACTTATATTTTCATTCAATACATTAAACACACTACAAGGACAAATACTAGCTGTAAATGCCCCAAAAATACCGAAATTGACCGGGGAGTACTTTTTATACTGATATAGTATGTAAAGTTTTGCAGGTTTTGAAATATAAAATCACCAGTTTCATTAACGTCAAAAGAATTTCGCCTGTGTAAACGGTTTTTTTCCTGTAAGCCCTGGATTTCCCTCTGGGCTTTCATTGCTTTATTAAGCCATGATTTGTTGGTATACTCATAATGGATGGTATATGATATAGCTGCATCCGCCCCATTACCATATCATGTGCGAGGAGATTAATGTTCATAAGGCAAGTCGGAACCAAATGCCACTCAGTTCTTGTGACTAATCCAGTTTGTTCATCTGTTAATCTGAGCATGATGACATCGTCGTGATTTCTCTATTGCTATCCTAGCACGTCGTTAGACATTATAGAGTCTGTTATAGATCTTGATATTTGTTAACAGGGAGTGCAAGCGGACGACGTGCCCTACGACCAGAGGTCAGAAAGAAATCGGCATATCCTGTCGTAGTATGTACAGTATTTCGATAGGACAAGACGACAGCGGGCCTCTACCACTCCCATCTTCCAGGCAGATTATTCATTAGCTTCTAGATTTCTTAATAGTTTTATTGGGTCTTTCTATTTTGCCAATCATGATGATGGTACGGGGTGGTTCCACGGTGGCCAATACCAATCATTTTGAACTTCCTGCGAAGTGAACCAGCGTTCAAGTCTTTACCAGAATCAGTAATTACCACTTCAGGTATACCATGCCAAGCACAATATTCATGGAAAAGCTTTTCTTTCACGTGCTGAAAAGTCTTTGCAGGAACATGATATGCTTCATCCCAAGCAGTATGTTAATTTAGTACTAAGCATATATAAACATTTCCTGTAGGTGAGCGATTTGCCACTCTATCGAACCTTAGGCACGAGCCATGACGTTATCTCATGACCGCAGCAGCTGTTCAGCATTCAGATTCATGAGCGTCGCTACGTCGCTCAAGCGTCACGCAGTGACGTCTTTTTCAGTGGCGAAACAGAAGATCCGTCGAAGCGGGCAGAGTTTAGAATTTCTCCGACAAGATATTCTTGCATTCGTGATATATGTCGATCAAACTATCATGAAATATAATACCTATACCTATACCATGATCACCTTCTTGAGCCAAATATAGTTCCAACTGCGTAGCTAGACGTATCTGTGTATAGCTTTTATGTTGTTTAAGGCGAGGATCCACCAAAACTATGTATTTTAATTTTTCATCGGCTGTATGTTGGACAGATCCCCAGTAAAACTGTGGATTCTTTCGAGTTTATGCCAGCATACCGTGGTACACACGACCAATAATAACCAGTCATGCCTAACCAGAATCCAACATCACCAACATAAGTTGGCGGTTATAAACTACGTATAACTTCTATCTTTTGGTTGTGAACAGTCAGAAACGTTTCGGTCAGGCCATGATTAGACGCTGCAGGATCGGTCATACACGATTAACCCACGAATATTTACTAAAACAGGAGCCGATCCCAAGGTGTATTCCATGTCATGAAGATCTCAGGGTGAAACATATTCTCATAGACTGCATAGTTTTAAGATTGTAAGACATACTTTTTATCGAGCAGCTACGCTGGAAGATCTTTTTAGCCGAGTAAAAGAAGATTGTATTTTAAATTATTTGAGAAAGATTGGTTTGTTGTACAAATTTTAATGTTTGTACCAGTTTTCATGCAATAGTTTACTGAGTTGTTGAATTGAATCCTTAGAACTTTGTTTGATCGTCGCTGTATAGCTGAAATATTGCTGAATGCGAAGTTAAACCTTAATTCTCTCTCTCTCTCTCTCTCCCTTTTGGTTCTGTGGGGAGATACCCTTAGCAGATATATGGTAGCCCAGACGCTCGACTGAATCAACCGCGAATACACACTTTTTGCCTTTAAGCTGGATATTGTATTGCTGGAGACGTCTGGACACAATTTCCAGGTGACGAGAATGTTGTACTGTGTTCCTCGAGTAGATGACAATGTCGTCTACATAAACACACACAAACCGACCCACATAATCGCTGAATACTTCAGCCATAGCCCTCCGAAAAACGGCCCCAGAATTGTAAAATCAAAACGCAGGACTGACCACTTCCAAACCCTTTCGAGCAAACGAATGCACTGTTTTTCTTTTCTGGTAAGTTTTGTCAAACCACCGCATGTTAGTTTACCGTATTCAAGGCGCGAACGGCCGAGGCCAAGTGCATCCGAACCTAACACACACTTCAAATTTCACTTCAGTCTGTCCATGCACTCCCAATGGCATTTCTTTTATATCGTATATAAGATCAGCTTACCCTATTGGTTCTCGAGACCCGCCCTCTGTACATGCCTCTTGACAAATATTTGTAGGTTTATTGTTTTGGTGGGAAATTTAAGCCGTACGACGTCGACGTTAGTTTTTCTGGGTATTCTTGCATCTACCCGGTTTACACAATGTTGAGACGTTTACTCCATTAGACGTACACGATCCTAATCCATTAACATCAGATGACTTGTTTGAGCTGATCGGTCATCACAGCTCTCCGGGCTAGCGTATCTAATTCCACTTAAGCCGGTGTTAGGGGCCGTATGTATACTTCATAATCTCGACATGAACAGCTGCAATAAAAGCGCGACTGAGATACTAAGGCTACGTCAGAGAATCCACCGTATTCTCGGGTCTGAATGTTAGGTGCCAGGGGATGCTCTCCTGTAGAGTCACATGCTTTTCCGCGATGAAAAGCGGGCGAAAACTATTTTATTTCATATCACATTAATATTTGCTAATTTTTCATGCAGTTTTTGTGGAGAAATTACAAAAATAAAAAATTCGGAAAATCTGACCGAAAAATCGACCAAAAAATGCCGTTTTTGAAAATGACGTCACTGTGACGTCATCAAAGCGCCATCTTGATTTTTTTTTACATTTTCTGGTAGAGCTTGACCCAAGGTTATAGTGTAATAAGTTTCAGCTCCGTAGCTCAAGGGGTAAGAAAAATAATCAGGGGGGGGGCATTTCGCCCCCCCCCCCCCAGGTCTGGACAGGTCCCCAAAAGCCCAGACCAGGTAGGATTAACACAATCAGACCTTAAGATCATCTCTCATCTTCCCAAACTATCTGCACTATCTTCGCAACGGCGAAAGCATATGAGCTGATACTCCGTTCCCTTAACGGGCAAATTCAAAATGATAGTCATGCGGAAGTAGCTAGCACAAAGTGAGTATTTCAAAAAAGTCTTCCCGCTTCTTCAGCGTTGTGATCTTTCGTGGATAAGATTATACTATATTAAATTTCACCTACATGTAAGATAAGGATCTCTTAATTTACTATGTTTTAGGGAGCACAAATAAAAAAAAGAGAAAATCTAACCGAAAACATATATCAAAAAATGAATTATTAAAGTACGACATAAAATAACTCAGGCCAGGTAACGATAGTTTGGGGTTCGTCATATCTGATGACTACACGTTTCTCAGGCAGCATACGTACCGTAGAAGGATGGAATCTCTAAAAAAAATCAGTTTCATCACTCTGATGTTGATCCGCGAACGGAATCTCTCTTCGCATACATGATGAGGAGATTGACAGTGGTCGCGATGGCAGACGCTTGGGACACTTGAAGATATATTTCGCCGGGCCAGCATACTGGAATGGAGATATTTCGTAATTTTAAAATCTACATCGATGTTTCATTTACATGAACATGGATGAACGACAAAGATGCATAGCTGTTCATATGTATAACCGCGTTGTGTAACATCGCATTTTGCGCAAATCGTGATGGTTTTCGTCTTGAAGAAGACTATATGGCATAGTCATCTTCGAGAAATTGTTCCCCATGCTTTGCAATATAAATGTGAGAAGACATATTCGTGTATCCTGCGAACTGTATCATTAAACAATACAATAGTCAACCTGCTTCATGGCATGTATTTCCTAATTAATAAACTTGTGTCGAACCAAAAATAAAATAAAACACACATACCTGGTAAGTAGGGGATGATAGACGAAAAAGCTCTCAATTGCACAAGAGTTTCCATGCCTAACAACTACAGTTCGTATGTGAAACAATGATATCACTATATCTCAGTCTATATGATGATGCTCTTCACTACTATTCGCCATTATTCAGTGTGGGAGGCATTTAACGATAGTGCAGGCCAGTGAATTAAATGCAACATATAAATTTAGTGGCAAAGATTCCGGAGTTTTGCCAAGAAACCATATGACTCCACAGGCCAATATTCCAACTGAATATCTCAGAACGTTAATTGTGTTTGGATACAACCCATTTCGAACGGCTCGGTCTGATCGAACGGTGTTCATTGTTGTTTTGTCTCTCAAATTGGACCAACCATAAACCAATGTCGCTTTTAACGAGGCATAATCTTTACGATGCTCTGTATTTCAACCTACACGTAACTCGGTTATAGCAGGGTATTGATTCGGTGAATAGAGACGATCTCTTTTCTACTTCGCTCATTCCTCCACCGGAGTTATCTGTTCCTATTTGTAGGGTTATTCATTCTTGTTTTCAAAAATAACAAAGTTATGGTTCTACTCTAACTTTCTGTAAATGCTACACATGGTACGCACCAGGATGGCTTTATGTTGTACTCTTCCGTACAATAAATCGAATCGATACCATCATGACTAATACTATACTGCAGTAATATATGAATTGATTATTACGATATCTGATGTTGTACAGTAGTCTACAACATTAATATTGCTTCGTATTGCCATCAGTTTGATTTGGAAATGATTAATAAATGAAAGGACGAAAAGCAAAAATCAGGGGAGAAAGTAATGAATTCGTTATTTGGAAATATAGAGAGAAGTTATTCTGACCGAGAAAATATTCATTAAATCTGGGGATGTGTTAGCAACTATTTCAATTGTATTAACGCATAATGCTGAACTTTATCAAACATTATAAATGTTTCGGTAATCCTACGATCATTCATCATCGCTTACATGTCTGGTCTACATGTATAACAGTAAAAGGTTCTTGAATACTAATTAACATCGCACACACGCTAACATTATGAAGTGTTCATAATGCTCATTTTACTGCACTATAATCTCAATTATACCATACAATTACCTACGATTAGCCAAGTCCAATGTAATACACATTCTCATTCTCCCCTTCCGTCTCCTCACAATCTACGGTATTTAGTTCCTTAATTATTCAACTCCGGCCACCCAGATGTAGCGTATCAACAGTCTAGCAGGTCATATGTCCAGGTCACGGTACGATGTAAATCAGAAATGTATGGTTGGCCATCCCTGCCAGAATTCGTCATTTAGAGGCTGCCTCTAAATAATATATACCATGGTATAAAATGCCAAGCCTGCCATAATTCGCATTTAGAGGCTGCCTCTAATTATTTTGTACCATGGTATAAAATGCCGAGCCTCCCATAATTCCTATTTAGAGGATGCCTCTAAATCGCCAAGCCTGCCACAATTCGTATTTAGAGGCTGCCTGTAAATAATATATACCATGGTATAAAATGCCGAGCCTGCCATAATTCGTATTTGACATATTTGACAACGCAAGTCATTATTACGTTTTATTATACCTCTTGAATATTCATGAGGGTTTTCTGGTATTTCATTGGTCAAACTTCACCCAGCCACGAGTCAATATTTTTCAATCACTGACCCAGCTGTTTATGTGTCAGGCGGAGCACGTGAGGTCCGGGGTCAATATTGTGATCACGTGATCACTGTTCACAAATACCGTCTGCCTGCGACCGCAACGTGGGTGACGGTGGTCGCTTCGTAGACTTGTCCGATGAAAATCTACAAGAACTGTTACAAAAAAGGAAAGGTAAGAACGCAAAAAATGCTATATAATACAGTCTATACCAATATTACGGGTTTACTGTCAAGCAAAAGATATTGAATTCGACAGTCTTTCGTCAATAACGAAAGGAAAGAACAACTTGGCGAATTCCTCTTCAAATCCTTTGCTGAGTTGAGAGAGAAGGATGGAGATAAATACTCCCGATCGTCGATGATAAGCATACGTTTCGGTCTCCCGAATATTCAAGAGGTATACTAATTTGTTAAATGTAATTTCTATCTGCACTGCCCGAGTAATCCATTTCATTCTCATCTCAAAACTGGAGTAACTTTACCCCGTCGATGTCACCCAATCAAATGAGTTCACCATGACCCAAATAGGATTTATGAATGAAGTGTGTAAAGCCAGCGGCTACATTGTATCTAAACACCCATGGGGTTTGTGACGAAGAGTTCACCTCGTAAATCTCGGAAAACGCGCCTGAAAGTTTAAATTCTCAATACTATCCTAGTCAGATTGGAAGCAGCTTTGTAGATTTATCCATGAACTTATTCATAAAATTGTATCTGTGTGTCTCGTTTCCGATAACAAAGCTGCATGACAGAAAGTATTCGCCAAACAGCGTTTTGGAAAGGAGTAGGCCTCGTAGTACCATGCGCTAGTCTGGCGTCAGAGCGATAAGTCACTGCAGTTAATAAATTCGGTATAATAAAACACTTATGAACTTGTGACGGAGTCAATATCATGAAACCTGGACCCTTGGCCAGACTTGGCCAAGCAGACCTGACCTCGGCCTGCGGCCTCGGTCAGGTCTGCTTGGCCAGTCTGACCTCGGGTCCAGGTTTCATGATATTGACTCCGTCACAAGTTAATAAGTGTATAATAATTCCTTAATATATATTTATGGCAAGCTAAAGTGCTTTTTATTCCGAATTTCCGATATTGGAAATTCTATTTCCGATATTGGAAATTCTATTTCCGATATCGGAAACTGCAATTTCCGATATCTGGAATTCTATTTCCGATATCGGAAATTAGAATTTCCCATATCGGAAATTCAGTGACAGTTCCCGATATCGGAAATTCAATTGCATTTCCGATATTGGAAATTGTCACTGAATTTCCGATATCGGAAATGAAAGCTCTGGAAGTTTTTCGAAAATCAACCTTGCAATTTCCGATATCGGAAATTCAGTGACAATTTCCGATATCGGAAAAATTCCGATATCCGAAATTTCAATTCCGATATCGTCTTGAATATAGAAGCACTTTGGCTTGCCATATATATTAGCCAGTTTGTATCTTAAGAGATGTTCGGCAATAATTTCCTCGGGATTGCAAGTCTATAAAAAAGCGATGGGATGGCACGTGAAAGTCGTCAAAAAATATGTCGCCAGTACATTGCAAATGTGTCTTGCATGTTTAACCCTTGTTCTGAGCTCGGATTTTCCCACTGACGTGGTCCACAGATATTTGAGAGTGAATGCACCATTATGCTATTTGAGACGATAAACTTAATTACATATTTACGCATACTTGCACAATTAACTGGAACTACTATTCAGTTTCATTTGCGAAACGAATGTGTATTGGAAAAGACTCTCCTGTACATTTTCGCGATTTCAAATTGTCCTACATACTATTGTTATCATGTAATAATATGATTAGTTATTTGATCAAATGGAATTGAGAAGAGTAAAGGAAGCGTATCCACCTGGGTCTAATCTCACAAGTACGATTAGGATCTCACTTCATTCATGTGTCATCATTAATTCATATCTTCTAGGAGAATATCCTTGCATTTCAAATGATATTTACTAGGTGGCACAGACTCCAATTTCGATGCTGAATCGGAGGATGCGTTGTTAATCCACGCTCTGTATCCCTCCCCTAGTTCACTTATGGACACGTCCATTTGCAATAAAACGCAATTATTATTATTATCATTATTATCGTGGTTATCATTATTATTTATATGTAACGGTTGGAAGCCATATTCGGATGATTATCTTCGATGACTATCTTATGTTCTCTTATGGAGATGAACGAGTGGTCCTGTATCTAATGATGACGATTTCGTACTTTGCTCTAGGGCCGACGATATTGTCATTTCATTTTCACGAATATTTCACCAATATCTCAGATGTTACTCGATGTAATACGAAGATGTCTGGTCAAACCTAGATAAAGACTGACTCACATAAACTCAATGTACTTAGTCAGAGATGATAATGGAAAATATCCGTTAACTGGATGAAACGTAGGGTTCATAATGAATTACTCCCTTGAGGAATAAAATTCGGCGGACAATTTAACGGCATTTCCTACTATTTCATTAGAGTAGTACACACGTTTGAATACACGGAATTTCGTTTGGCGTAGCTTGGGTAAAATTGAGTATTCCTCAACATATATTATTCTTGTTCAGTAGTCGGTTTGCATTGATAAATTGAAACAAGTACCAGAATTGCATTTTTCGAGTAAACAATATCTAAGGTAGTGTCAATAAAACTTTGGAGACGCTTAATAACGTACAGTTGATTCATTTATCTCGCGAAAACTGTGCGTCATTCGAATATGTTTATTTATCGTCAGGTGACATTCGAACAAATCGGAACTCAAATTATATTAAGGTGACTGTTTGCTTTGGAGAAACAATCATACCATTTGTTGGCGTTATCGACATTAATTGAGTATTGAACTACCGAGTTGCCACACATTGATGCGACTGTTTATATAGTGGGGGTTAACGTTTGTGGAATACATCAGTTATAGCTGGCGAACTTCTATGGGATGTATATTCCCCTGCTCCGCCGTCTCCTTCACCCGGCGATATTTAGTGGCTTACCGTTGCAAAAAGTGACATTTTTATCTGAAATTTTACCGGAATAACTATGGAGTTTTGCAGAGGTTGTGTATCAAACTTGAGGTCAGTAGATCAAAGATCACGGTCGCGTGGTATAAAAAAAAATCAGGAAATCACCCAAACTCAACTTCAGTTTTAGTGGATACATCAGTGACAGACGATATGGCAGGTATTAAAATTATCATAGATCAAATAGATCAAAGGTTAACGTAACAACGTTATTGAAAACATTGTGTTATTGCTCCAGTCCAAGGATGAGGATTGTGATCAAACTTCAGGAATACCTCCCGTTTATGACAAGCAAGACAACTATTGAAGTCGAAGGTCAAGGTCACTGGGGATAAACGAACAGTCAACAATTAGTCGGAAATCACAATTCTGTGAGCGGATGCAACAGTGGGAAGAGATTAGTCGGGTACCAAGATCGAATTCAATATGTCAACGGTCAACGTCACGGATCATCCACAAGTAACTGCAGCATGGATGACTCATGCGTTTCGTTTTAATAGTGTAGAACATAGTCAGTTAGGCTATTGTTTTCCGATTAGCACGCTAGGGTGCTGTAATTTGCGCTGCCGTATTTCGATTTTCCGCTTGGGCTTCTATAATGTACATTGAATCTAATATATCTGCTGGATAAAACTGCAGAATCTCAATGAAAGAGTTGTCTGCGAATGACGTCAAGAAAACGTTCGCTTTATTCGAGTTCACCTAAAGCGCCACAATCCATAGAACTATTGAAGTATTAAACATACGTACGGTACCAGTAGTCGATTCAGAAGAAAAGTGTTATAATCCTGATGGACATATCACATTCACAAATAAAGTTGAAGATCTATAATTGTTTCAAAAACCTATTCTATAGGTAGATTTCCTTGGCCGCTGCCTTGTCGTATGGTAGTTGAAAACACTAACACTATATATCACAGCATTTTAAAATTACTGGATTGTTAAAACCCTGTTCATAATATACTTGCATAAAATATCGAGAGCATGCCGGTCGATTACAGATTTTTCAGTTAAAATATCCAAACTTTAGCAATTTGATTCTCCTATCAAATGAACATTAGAGAGCGAATGTTTCAAAACAGTTATGCTGGCCACGCAATAACGATTATATGATAATATAGGGATGTATACTACCAGATTTCTTGAAATGGTTCCACAATCATTATCCATTGATCTGAAACTATTAAATTATATACATTTAGATTTTAGCTCATGATCAACAGTTGTACAATGGCCAAAAGAATAAAATAGAACTCTTGTCTCCCATTGTGACACAATCTACGTCTTGATTAACCAATTACATAAAGATAGAAATCAGGTTTGACCACAGTTCAAAATACATTCCTTTTTTGAATGAGATGATTTAAGGAACTTTTATTGCAGACGAATTTGCATAGCGAGAAGCTAGTTCACAAACACGACCCCAATTTATATGGTATTTTTTTATAATTATGATTGTAACATCAATTTCCAGAGATGGGCAAACTTGTCCTGCATGAAGAATGGTACATCTCATTTCCGCTTTCAGTGTTTTATCTCACGCGGGCGCGTGTTGTCGTGCAATTTCCTGTCATATTCTCCCTTATCACAGATATTGCTCGATTCACTTAATACAAGGATGCCCGCTCAAATAAACTGCTTAGTCGGAGTTGATGGAAAATATTCAGGATCGAGGCTAATTTTTCCGTTAACGGAATGAAACGAAGACTTTAGTACGATTTATTCCTTTGCGAAATAAATTCACTGGACAAATTAACAGCATATTTTATAACCCCATTACAGTATCTCCTCTTTGAATAGGTCTACACGTTAATTCGTTTGAACAAAGCTGCAGGCAAATTGGATCGTTCTGTTCAAACAGTACCCGTATTGATCCCAGGTATACACTGTGTTAACTACGACACAGAAAAGTACGTAATGGTGTGGATAAACATACTCGACCCACGTTGTGTTACACATTAATTGTGCGAAGCTTTTACGCCAGTCAAATATTTTTATATATCCTCGCATCAAAATACAAACCATATTGGATACGAGATAATTCCATTTATCTCCGTTTCACGCATCGATTGAGTCATACGAGTTGTCACAAATTCAGATGACTGTTCGGGGTGGGTGTTTTTTTTTCGTTGAAACGCATGTGCGCATCAGATTGCCGAACTGGGTGGTGCAATAATTCGATTTTCTGCATGGACTTCTGTAGTAGTGACCTACATTGCACCTAATCCGGCTTCTTGATAAACAGGGGAATGGAGACAAAACAGCAGAATTGGGTTGCGGAAGTGAAAGAGTTGCCTTCAAATGGCGCTAACGACAAGGACAAGTTAGGTGTATTCGAAGAGTTCACCCAAAACGCCACAGTCCATGGACTTAGACATACGTATGGGACCGGTCGCAGTCGATTCCGAAGGTAAGCAGTAAGGCAGGTACTTAGTAGAATTGTCGGTAGATTCCACTCGGTTTGAATGTCTACTATATGCCGCTGGTCAGTTTCCATGTAGCAATACAGTTGAAGATCAATAATTATTTGGACAGACCAAATGTTCATTTTTGCCGGTTTCCATAACCTTTCTATTAGTAGATAATTATATAGTTCCTGGCTTTTCGGATGTTTGTTGCAAACAATAAACCTATATATTACAGCATCGTAATCGTGCTGGATAATTCTTGGATACTAAGTTAAAGTTGACTGTTCTGCCGTCATATGACAAAAGGAAGCAATTGACATTTGGTAAAAAATGAGATATCTATTTGGTTGAATAGAGAGAAGTAAGTCACACATGTTGGCATAACCTTGTCGTGAATACGCTTTCCTTTTCGACTGTAATGAAATTGCAAAAGGAAGCAAGGCATCACATTCACTTGGATTTTAGAGACAAAAGGGAGCAAGTCATCGGACCAATGGCAGCGACCGACACAGACGATAAGAGTCAATCATCTTCCGATTTCTGTAGCTGCTGCGATCAAGTCGTTGAGTGCAGCATGGCTACACCACATTGAAATAACATTTTCGTCAATTTTGCAGTCGTTACGCGAAAACTAAGTTCTCTATTTAAGACATCAGAATTATTGCTGTTTTATCTGAATGTTTGTGAAATATATCCGAACTGGATAAGCCTGTAAATAAACGCCGGTTGAGCGTTGAAAACTGGGACCCAAATGAACTCATCTGTGTTGTTTATCGTATTTCGCTAGTATAAATTTAGATAAATCTAATAGATACTGCCGTGAATTGTGATTATACCTTGCGAAATGCTTCAAGTTTGTTGAAAAAAGATTAATGTTGTCATAGTTAAATTTAATCCGAGATTAAGGCCCAACGATATCCAATATATTGGGATTTTGTCTACAAAACCCAAATATAGACGGTTCCCCTCTCCCTCCCTGTGAACTATCCAGATACCCCCGTTCAGATAGGGTTAACTCTGCGCATATTGCAAAGCAGTGTAGAGTATTCAAAATGATACTAAAAACAAATTCATTCCTATTTCATGTATTTACTTCCTTTTGCCATTGACTTATCACTCAACTCAAGAGTTTGAAATACAGAGATAGAAGGACGTAAGTGACGTGAGAGATACTTATTCTAATAAATATATATATTTCAAATACCAGTGAAAACCTACAACTGTCCTGTATTTAAGTTTTAGAATGGTTTCAAGCTGTGACTATTGTATCGGAAGGGCATTATCCAAATGTATTTTCCATGAAAATATCGAAATGATCATTTTGTTACTTGCTTCCTTTTGTCATACAGCGTTGTTTCATGGTAAGTTCTGAAACTGTTCATCATATACAGATATCGACGAAACGCAGGTTCTGTCCAGATATCGCAGTTAAAATATCTGCATTGCTGGCAATATCATTGTCTCACATAATTAACACTAGAAACCAACTAGCTTGAAAAAAATAATTATACTGACTACAAGCGAACGCGTTTATGGTGATTTGTATAGATTACTACGCCTGGTGGTTATCTATCTGATTTTAAACAAGTTTTATAAAGCCAACATGAAACGAGTTACATGTATAACGAGTTTCATCTGAGCATTAGCAAACGGGCGAGTAAAAGTCAGATAAATGATCACGACTATATGATAACTTATTTCTCACATCACGATAACTTAGCGTAGTTTGATACAGCTTTTATGTTATCGAGATATATCACGTTGTTTTGTCACTATGATGCTAGAAAGAGATATATACTACCAGATGTAATGAGATGGTTCGGCAGTCATTACCGATTTATCTTAAACTATTAAATTACATACATGAGTACATCTGAGCATGCTAAAACATTATACAATGATAACAATAATTAATTATCTCCCACATCCAATTGTGACATGGTGTAATACTTGTTTTAACAATAACATGAAGATGCAAATGCTGTTGGACTACCAACATCTGCGCTTAATTGCCTCGAATATATTGCGTATGACACAGAAAGTACCAGCCGTATTTCAAAATATATTCCTTCGTTGAATTAAATGCAGTTCAACGAAATGTGTGTACAGACAAAATTGCACCGTGTGGGAGTGAATCACAGGCACAACCCACATTTATATCGAACTATTTAAACAATTATGATTGGAACACGCCAGGGATTGAAAAACTAATATTACATGTGAATTAGTTGTTCGAACGTCATTCTCCATATGAAGCTATAAAATTATATACATGGTCCATAATGCACATTGCTTGCGAAACATCGTGCGCGTTTTCTCAGCATTTGTAACGACAACAAACGGACGACAAACTCATGTTACCGTTAGGCGTTTTTCGTGTTTATAGAATTTCCGTAAAATCAAAGCAGCAGCATTTTCTAATTTTGGACAGTAATCGCACCGAGGTGGTCATGTAAGGCAGATTATCTTTAACAAGGCAGAGTATATTACAAACTGTCCAGCCGGGCAATGGCGACTGGACCGCTTCTTTGCTTGCTCATAACATTGGATACATATAAAACAATACGTTTCCATGGCATCTTATAATCTTATGAGCATTGTCACTTTTTCTACTCACAACCAAGATGCTAGAGGGTAACTGTCATGAGACTACACATTAGTCAACTTTCTGTTTGTTAAATCTACCTGGCCTGGGGGCCCCCTACCAAACTTTCTGCGTTATCTCCGGAATGACAAAAAACGGAGAGCTGAAAGTCCTTCACTTTATAGTTTATCATATTGGGTCATTGTGAGCCTATTTGCATACCCCCCCCCCACCCCTTCCAGGCGTGGACAGGTCCCAAAAAGCCCAGGCCAGATAGCGTTAAGACAGCGAGCTGTTGCCATTCCCGTGCATGTTATCGAGCATATTATTACCATGATTAAATTTTGATAATCGAACTTTATTTAAAAGTAATTAGTTAACTATGACTCTCACGCATTGTCGTTTTAGGGGATTTTGGTTGTTTGCCTTTCTCGGAATGATCGGTGTCTTGCTATACACCGTCATTGCCCAGCTGATACTAGTGAGGACTTATCCGACCATCTCCAAACAGTCCATAAATGTTCGAGATACGATGCTTTTTCCAGCCGTGACGTTATGCAATCTGAACAAGATAAGGAAAAGTGCTGTCCCGGACGAGGCAACAAGACAACTCCTACTGGCAATGTCTGATATTGGCTCAATTACTACTCCGAACTTAAACGATTCCATTTGGGCAAATCAAACAAAATTCACCAAAATAGAGTTTAGGGAATATGCTGAAGACATAGCTCACCCGCTCAAGTTGACACTAAAGAACTGCAAATGGGATAATAAGCCTTACCTGTGCGATGAGTTATTTGTAAGTCGAATCACAGATTTCGGATTATGCTACACCTTTAACGCTCGCGAAACTAAGAACTCGAGCCAGCGGATAGCGCTGCACGAGGGAAATAAATACGGACTGACAGTTGTTGCCAACATTATGCACGAAGAATACGTACTCAGTGCAGACACCGATGTTGCGGGACTTCGGGTAAGTTACCGCTCTCCATATACTTATCAGTCCCCGATCCTGGCTTCATATTCAAACATACAATTTCATAAAAGCCAGAGCCACATGCTCTATGGTAATGTGCAAAACTAGTTCACTCCACCTATTATATTTAAGCTTCCGAAACTTTACTGGTACCGGGAGAGAGACAGAGAATTAATGTTTAACGTCGAGTTCAGCAATATTTCAGCTATACAGCGACGATCAAACAAAATTCTAAGTATTCAAGTTAATAACTTAGTAATCCAACACATAAAACATACACACATTAAAACTTATACAGCAAACCGATCTCTCTCAAATAACCTAAGATACAGTCTTCCTTCACCCGATTAAAATTATCTTAGTAGATGCTCGATAAAAAGAATCTCTTAAAATCTTAACATCAATACAGTCGATCAGAATATGTTTCACTGTGACATCTTCGTAGCATGGAATAACTTAGTAAACCAACACATAAAACATACACACATTAAAGCTTATACAGCAAACCGATCTCTCTCAAATAACCTAAGATACAGTCTTCCTTCACCCGACTAAAATTATCTTAGTAGACGCTCGATAAAAAGAATCTCTTAAAATCTTAAGATCAATACAGTCGATCAGAATATGTTTCACTGTGACATCTTCGTAGCATGGAATACACCTTGGAACTGGCTCTTTTCTTGGTAAATATCGCCTGGTCATGCCTTGATCGAAGCGTTTCTGGTTGTTCAGACGACTATAGCCTACAGCTTTTCTGGACTCCTGTTTGCTATTATTCACAGCACCCCATAAAGATTGAAACAGCTTTCTCACATAAGTACAGATAGAGGGGAATTGCTGTTGATGGCAAAGACCATTTTTGGTCACTAACACATGTCACAGGGGGTGGGGGGGGGGGGTGATATGGCAAAGTCTGAGCTGCCGTGAGAAATCATGACTAGTTAACTCTCTTTGGAAAGAAGACCGAACAAAGGTCGAATTCAATGCGGAACACCTCGATAAAGGAAGTTTTGTCAAGGGCGCTAACTATGCTAACGTGGTGACCCTATTGTCATTGCATACAGCATGACGGACGACCACTTCATTCCCAATTAATCGCCTCTGTTAACAGACAGAGGCAGCCCTGAGTGGTATAAATCTCAGAACCTCAAAAAAACAGCCAAGCACGGTAAACACTTGGCCAGGGAGACAGTCTACCAGTCTCCGTGTTAAAACTGCATTATACTTCGTACATGCGCTTGTTACACAGAACTACACTTCGCTCCTCCATAACACTCTTCAGTATCAGAGGGAGAGTTATTTGACGTGAACAACACATGCAAATCGCAATACTAAATAAGTAGAGGCTGTTGTGGTAGGTGCTACAACCTTTATGGTTTACTCTTATTCCTGGAACGTCCGTTGTCCTCCACCGTACACCTGTAGTTGGAATATAAAACAACATATATTCCAGAAGACATGACATTGCGCTACGAAAGTTCCGAATGTACGCCAAAATCAGTAGGTTGATGCACGATCGTGCGACGATTGCAGTAATAGTTTAATTCTCCGAAGTTCTAAAGAAAATTAATCTGCTTCAAAATTTAAGCTGTCTTTAGGGATGTTCTGGACTCTTCAAGGCAAAGTCTTAGTCCTAGATGGAGTTTGACTTTGAGTTTATTCAAAACTGCCGCTAAACTGTTGATTTTGATACTAAACACAGTAATAGCCAAAAATACTGCCCTGTGGAACACCCTGATCCTGATCGAAATGATGAACTTGGAATTGTCTATCATTCAAAAAGTTAGATATAAAAATGGGTAAACGGCCCTTTAATCGCATAGTATGAAGGTCTTTTAGAATTTCTATTTCCACGTAGTATCTTAGGCTTTTTCTAAATAATAAAAAAAAAATACTAATAATAAAATAGGAAATATATGTTCATTCTCGGCGAAAGTATTCTTAACATAGGAATCTAATCTGGCTAAATGGTCAATGGTACTTCTATTTTTACGGAAACCAGTTTGAATATCAGTAAGTTTCTTTTCAGTTTCCAGCTACCAAACAAGGCAATCATTTATCATGCGTTCCATTGTTTGATAACACAGATAGTCAGTGTAATCGGACGATAATTACCAGGGTCTGTATGGTTATGGCCAGTCTTTGTTACTAGTATGAAAATGGCATTAAACCATGACGGTGGAAAGTTTTCTATTATCCAAATATTATTAATTTTATTGAATAAGCGTAATAGAATTTTGCCGACTACAAATATGTCGATATATTGGCATTCCGTGTTACTTTGAAGGACTGGCAACACTAATGAGAGAAAAATGTGAGTTGCGTCAAGCTATATATACTGATGGTCCCAGAGATGGTGACAGAGAGGCGTGTGTTTGGTTTCAAAACCAAAACATATCAATTACCAGGCAAAAGTTTTATTTTTACAGCTAAATCAAAGCTCTTTTGACGGCCTTGGACGATATTGGGTCAGCACAATTAAAAACTATGTCCTATTCTGAGGCTCTCTGCCATGCCTCCAAGCGATCAAGAATAGATCTACAGCTGATCTGTCCATCCTTAATTTTCTAAAGTTATATAACCGTAGAATTGAAAAGCAGTTTAACATTCTTTTTTTTTTGGCTACCTAGTCATGTTGGCTTCGCAGGAAATACTGATGATGATGCATCGGCCAATGCAGCACTAGAAGACAAGGTTAACCTGAGGTTGACAACAAGCTTCATGAATTTCAAGAATGCTATAGGTTATTCTCCTCGTAGCAATCTGAAACGTTTCGATCACGTTATAATCAAGTCTTGTAGAATCGGTCATTCACGACTGACTAACGAACATTAGTTTAAAAATGAACCAGCTCTGATGTGTAGTCCATGTCATGGGAAACTCAAAGTGAAGCATATTTCGATCGACTGTATAGATTTTAAGATTGTAAGAGATTCTTTTTATCGAGTAGCTAATATAGAAGATCTTTTTGGTCGGGTGACAGAAGATTCGATTTTAGGTTATTTGAGAGAAATCGGTTTGTTACATACATTTTAATTTAGTTGCTCACTTTTAGATTTTTTGGATTTTGACCTGTACTTTGTTTTTCTTTAATCGTCTCTAGATACCTGAAATATTGCTGAACGCGACGTTAAACTATAATTCTCTCTCTCTCTCTCTCTCCAATATCGTAGATAAAACAAAAGACAAAGGTCTAGTGTCTCGATTCTTTGACATAATGATAAATTTATAATTCTCTACCCCCAATCTATGGGAATTGTGGAACCGAATGGCTCTATTAATAATATGGGGAAGCGGGTCATACAGTGACGGTTTGGTTCTACATGTAATGTCATTTCCTCTACACAGGTGGTTCTGCACGATTTTGACGAGACTCCACTTGTAGAAGGTCGGGGATTCGATGTTGGCCCAGGGTTTGCCACCAAAGGATCACTGAAGATGAAGCATGTAAGCCCTCCCTATATAAACAAGTCCAATAGCCTGAAATATGGGCAGTGGAATATCGAAAACAACTTGTCTATTCATAATCAATCGGGGTTACTCGTTTCCATTCACTGGGGCGTAATAGCCGTACTAAAGTTTACTTTGGGGCGCGTGGATAATCAGCAGACAACTTTGCATAAATTTTCTATTTTGTTACAGCGTGTATAACAAACTGAACTTTGCAAATGACCACCATTACTCCGTGATATTGATAATAAATCACGCTTGAAATAACTTAGTAATTCTCTCCACATAAAACTTCGGCAATGCTGTTTCTTGTTTCGGGGCCCAATTGACTTGCCCCAAAACTCTTACAATATTAACTTCATAGAATGATCTACTTAGCTTTTAGAAAAGATGAAATGTATAGCTACCGCCAAAAAAGTGCGAAAATAAAGAAAAATTGGACACAAAGTGGTCAAAAATAAGGAGACAAATGCGTCCTGACGATGTGACGTTTTACGTCCTAATGTTATAGCCTGGCAAGTTTTCCTTTCTAGACAATCGACCCCCCCCCCCCTTCTTAGTTTGCGGTGCACCCCGAATCGTCTATCCACATAGGGTATCAGTTTTAAGATATAAACACAAGTATGTTTGAAATTTGAATGTGTTATACTATTTTGAGAAATTTAGAAGTTATTAGCGAGGAAATTGGAAGATTAATACTTCTCAAAACAATACATTTAAAATTCGAATATCTCAGTTCCTTGACCGATTTGTGTCCAATTGTTAGCAAATTTTGCTACAAACTCGGCTCATTGTCGATGTGGGCGCAATGGATTGGAGAGATGTTATAATGTAGTAAATGGACTGTGATAATTTTCCATAAGGTACCGATTTCCCTAAAATACACCCAAAATGGGATTTTTTAGCGTATTGCTGATACAAATCTAGAGTTTGACGAAGAAGTAATGATGAACAAAATTTATACGAAAATTAAACGTTCGAAACTCTTGTGGTCCATTGATAAATTAGTCGCGATCAGCCAATTCAATTAGATTATTTGGAAGTGTCAAATAAACATATTTATGTTCAAGGATTACTTACCTTACATATGAATGTGTCTAATGTGCCCAATTCTTATTCCAAATGTCACAATAACATAACATTTTGTGAAATAAAAGAAATATCGAACGGCTGCTGCTGGTTTGTTCTGAGCGCCGCCATTGCACCACTGAGTATCGATCTGTTTCGATTAGTTTAGAGGAAGTGAGTTTACTTACTCACCCAAAAGCGTCACACAACGTCATGAAAATTTATGGTTGATGGTGTCGATTATTCGGCAGAGTATCTAGTCAATCTAGACTCAGCTTAGATGATTTAGCCTAGATCAATAAGGACTTTTTCCGTTTGCATCTCAGCTTCGAATTCTGCTCATTCTGAGGCGGAAAAATGTCAGTTGAAAAGCTCGTGGGACCTAAACATTGTCATCTTCTAAATTGTGCCTTTTTCACCTGTTTGGATGAAAAATCGCCAAATATAACTTTTACGTACTAGAGGATATGGTGACAGCCAGTTTTAGAGGTGGAGGAAGTCGGATTTCCCGTAGAGGTCCACCGCCCGTCGGAAAGTATAACTGGCAAACTTTCACACGTCCACCAGCGGGGCTCTAACCCGTGCCTGCTCATGGGTGGAAGGCTAGCCGATCACTAATGAAACGCCTCAGTTCACTGGGCCACCGAGAGCCCTTGCGTACTAGAGTACAAGGTACATGTATCTGTGATGTGCATGAGCCAATTGGACCTATCATTGACCTGCCCCAAAACATGGAATGATCTACTTAGCTTCTGGCTACCACCAAAAAAGTGCAAAAAATAAAATAAAATAAATTGGACACAACTTGGTCAAAATAAGGAGACAAATGCGTCCTGACGATGTGACGTTTCATGGCCTAACTTTATAGCCTGGCAATGTCTAGTTCACTAGACAATCGCCCCCCCCCCCCCCACCTTCACTTTAGGTTATAGTGCACCCCGAATCATCTGTCCAGATAGGGTCTCAGTTAGTTTTTTTTAAATTCGAATAGCTCAGTTCCTTGACCGATTTGTGTCCAACTGTTTGCAAATTGTTGGCACAAACTCGGCTTATTATGCTAGAAAATGATTATTATAGGAACAATCATATACTTTCCTGACCTTTAAAGCAGAAAAGGCCGAACATATTGAAAGAAAGGAAAAAAAGGTTGCAAATTTTGAACGACCTTGAATTTCCCCATGATCCTTTCCACCTAGGATTATGCAAATGGAATCGGAAGAAATATAATAAAGTTTTAATCCTTTGTATCGCCAGTTTTCAGAAAATATTTGACTCGATTTGGTGAGTTTATTTTTTGGATGGAGTACTGTGAAACTGGTATCTTCAACGTCTTTGACTTATTGCACATAATTATATACGTTAGTGCACCGGCTACTTGTAGGCACGCTTCGATCTCATTCGCGTTATCCTCCGCCAACGGACCACTATCAATACATACGAATTTGCCATCGTGTTTAGTGTTCCGCGTGATGCCAGGTATTTCACATAACCAAATAAATATTTCTGCTACTCGTATTATTTCGCATCAAATGTTTTACGCTATCCGAGCGTAACGGGTAATTTTAAAACAGCAAGGATATGGAACTAGTGCTTAATTATGTATTTCGTTTATTTCAATGTATTTCTTGAAGCCGTAGATACATATCTGGATATTCTGGAGTTTGCCATTTTGACGCCCTAAATGCTAATCTATTAACATCAGATGGGCAAGTTATTGAGTTGCTCTATCATCACAGCTCCTGAGCTAGCCTATCTAATTCATCTTAAGCCAACGCTAGGACCGTGTGGTTACTTAATAGTTTTCACGTGATCAGCTGCAAGGAACGCATGGTAGACATATCAAGGCAACATTTTAGAATTCTCCGTATTCTAGTCTGAATGTTTTAGCCGCCAGACGTCAATTTGTCTCGCTTCTTAGATATCTCACCGATATTTGTCTGAGTTATTTCATATTGCCGTATATCATTCTGCACACATGCTGAGTCCCATCGCCTCATCTCAATGCAAACATAATGGCAGATCCAGAATACCCATGTTAGGTCATCAGAATTTCAACCCCGTTCACATCTCCGCTTATATCATCCTTGGAGCCTATTCTGATTGTATTTCTATAATATATAGGACATATTTATTTACATGTCTCGTCATTACAGAACTGTTCTTGACTAAAAGCCCAATCAGTTCTCATCGTATGATCATTAAATGCCCATTGGCTTGATTTTCTACTTCAAGTAAAACAAGTACAAAATCAAGCTGAACAGGTTGCAAGAATAAACCGCTTTCTTAACAGTCGTCATTCTGAATTCACCGGTGAGGCCTCGCAACAACAAGCTATGTGGGCAAGATAATGTGGACACCAGCCTAAGGCAAACACAGTGTATTAATGGATATTGTGGAATGTTAAAAATTGTGCGAGAGATACTATGTAATATCACTAGAAAATGGAGACAGTCCTTTTGTGCTTCCCCTGTTATTCTCAAGTCATTTGATGGGATTGTTGTGAGAAATAGCGAAATAGTATTAGGCAAAAGAATAATGGCAGCCTTGTGGTTCACAGTTCTAAATTATACATCAATCGGAAAATGTCAACCAAGGAAATTAGTGGGGCGATACAAATAAGCAGTTGCTCAGAAGGTCTACCAGGATGACCACGATAACGGTGACACTATTCTAGGTGCAAAAACATACCACCTTGAGTCACTATTTAAAGAGTTACATGTATGGCCAATATATGGTTTACATATGACAAATGTGAGCAAAATGCATAGTTGACCGCTTCTCTCTTGCAGGAAACTATCCTGTGTTTATGTATATTATGATTGCTATTTTTTGGTACTAATGCTGTTATATGAATTAGGTCTTTGGATAATGGACACAGAAATTATTTAATGGACGACGGTTGAATATTGAATGACGAACTAGACGTTTGTATCTACCAGACTGATATATACATCCACAATTCATATGAGCGGTATTCGCAACCTGTTACCAGTTTGGCTAAATGATTGGTACATATATCTAGCATTCACGACGACCAAGCTTGTACTGTTGGTGATATGCACATCGACTGCATTACATCTTTCATATCCCATAAAGAGGGCTGTCGTCATTCTCTCGATGGTATTTCCAAATTTCTCTCGAACATCCACCAATCACTTCTAAAGACGCGTATTGCCGGCGCCCATTGGCTGGTCATCATTCCAATCATATCTCCCGAACAACAGCCCTTCAATGAAGTCTTTATGTTACATCTTTGGCAGGCCGATGATGTACATCGTTCCGCTTATTATTTTTCTAAGCTCAGACTACGTTAGCTTAGCCATTATTCATTTCAGATAAGTGATTTATTTTGATATTAGTTTTTGATTTCAGCGCTCTCTATACTCAACAAAACCATACTATGTTACTATAGGTTAGCTCAGTGTGTTCAAGGAACATTTTGCCTGTGTTCTGGCATTTCTCTTGCAGACTTATTAATCCATTAGTGTTCGAGGACATCGTTTACATATATTGTCGCTTAGCCGATCATTTAAGTATGACAACTCATTGTTATATGTACTCACACTGCGCGTTCGTGCATATTGTTTTCAAACTGCATAGTCTAGATGTATACCCAATTGACTGACTATCCTTGATTGGCAGGCCTGCCTCTGTATTTTCACAACAGATTGTACAAATCATTCAGAAGAGGAAAAGCTATGTAGACAAACAAATATATTTAACTAAACAAGTTTGATCGCGATTGTTTGAAAATGGGGATTGTGAATAGAGGATTTGTTATCCATAATGGATGTTCCGCCCGTTTAAACAAGTTTTGCGTTTGCCGAATAATGTAGTGCTAATGGGATATCTTCTTTCGTGGCGAATGTAAAATACCTGTATCATCTTCGCCTGCATTTGATACGGAGGTCTCTTCTCACGTTGGATCGCTCGGTTGAGTTAGCCAAGTAGCTATGCGCGCGCAATATAGAATTACTTTCAGACAACGCGAATCGAACAATTCCCATTAATATGTTGTTATATTATTGATACTCAGCTCATATCAAAATAATGAACAAATACGGTGTGGACTATGGAACTCCTGGTCTGTCACGTCTGATCTGTGAACACTTTGGCCTTTCACCCGCTGTTAAAAGGTGTGTTCGTGAGCCAATTGCTGAATTTATACAAGAATACTCGAGTCCAATTCTATCATTGCACATATCACATCCATTCCGACGATGATCATTAAACAAAAAAAAAGAGTCAATATATGTTGTCACGGATATATCCAGCGCATGTATCTATGCAGACTCGATCCAAACGTCGAGCGCCGGATGTTCTTTCATGCCAGACATGCCGGAGTTCACGCTCCGGTGATCTCACATGATCACAGTTTGGGTAGGTTTGGGCAGTAATTGTCCCAGTTGTCCTATGCTATTATGTATGGGAGAGTTTTGAAATGAGCTAACTTGAAGAAATTATAAATATTGGCGTATATTACGCGTAACATCTGTACAAACGTTGGCATGTTATATTTCACGAAGAACAGTAAAACGTTTACTTCCATGACTATGACAAGTACTACCCTAACCTACCGACAGTTCGGGATTACTGGGCTTGAAATTAGCCGTATGATAGGATATCGGGAGCCCACAATCATCTCAACTTGCAGAAGGAGAGTGTGGGATCACTGGGCTTGAAATTTTACGGTATGGCAGATTATTTCTACTCCCAGAAGATCTTAGGCAAGCCATTGGTCGACAGCGATCACGTGCCGTTGGGATAGAAACACATATCAAACTGCACTGGCTGACCTGGTTGACTGCAGTTTGTACTGTAAACAAACATGGCAGCGGTGTTACGTGTTGCATATATTAGTTACGATGCTGAAACATCAAAAGATGAGTAAATTACGAGTTCTGGGGAGATGATGTTTACTGCACTCTGAACAAAGACAAAGATGGCTGACTGCTCAAATACTCCTCACAGTGTCTATAACACTGCGTGCCAGTGGCTGTGTCACGTGAGAGTAGATCACGTAACATCCTTCCCCTTGTAGATAGAAGAAACTTTAAGATTACTAGGAAGGATGTAAAATTAATGTTCAACACAATGTCAAACCTTCAATACATGTAATACTGTTCATCAGTCCACCATGTGACATTGTCCATTATGACTATTGACTAGAATATGATGTAACCATTATCATTAACATTTTTTTTCAAACAGCAAGTATCTATTAACGAATGCTGTGTCAACGTAGGAGAAATAAACTTCAATAAAATAAACATACTGTCTGTCTCTCATGTGTTACTACAGTCAGGGTAAATTTTACCAGCTTTACAGATTTAACTTATCCTTACGTTTGACCCTTCGACCCGATCGCGTTCTGGAGTTTCACTATCTGGTTGGACTGGGCCTGTTGGATTGGTTGTTTGCCTTTCTATTGCTGTGGTGTCCTCACCAGGCCGTGTTGTTGGTTTTCCCACTGAACCAGATGAACAGGGTCGTTGAATCTCTGGGTAAGGTTCTGGTGGCGCTCTGGACCTCAATGAGGAACGAAAAAACCGACGGTTCCGTCGATACCGCCTGCCGTTGTCAGCGGTAACCTCATACGTCCGGCATTTCATCCGTTTCGTCACAGTTCCTTGTTGCCACTCTCGTTTACCACTTTGGATTGGTTCCATGCGCACGGTTTCACCGAGCGGTGGGGGGCGAAGATCACGAAAAAGTTTCTGCAGACTGGCCGTTTTCTCGCGTTCCTTCTCCAGACGAATTTTATCATCGTGGAATTCACGGTTGCCTGGTCGAAGTTGGTCTACTGTCGTTGATACAAGGGTCTTGGTCCGACGACCCATGAGCCGTTGTGCTGGGCTTGTGAATAATCCCTTTGTTGGTGTATTTCGGTGATTCAGGAGACCGAGGTAGGGGTCCTCCTTTGCAGCGATACTTCTCTTCATCAAACGTTTCGCGATCTTGACTGCCGATTCTGCGCCCCCATTTGCCTGACTGTGCCCAGGACTGGAGAACTCATGTTGGAAATTCCACTTCCGACTGAAACACAAAAACTCATCCGACGCAAACTGAGGTCCTCCATCACTAATGAATTTATCCGGTTTGCCATGTCTGGCAAAATGGTGTTTTGGACGAAGTCTCTGGAAGGAAATCAACCTCAAAGAAATTGCTCAGATAGTCGGTAGTGACAAGATATGATCTACCGGAGATGGAAAATAGAATCTGCTCCAACTTTCTCCCATGGCCGATTGGGAACCTCATGTAGGTGAAACGTTTCAGACGCTTGTTTGTCACTATATGTGGCACAAATGTCACAAGTTTCTACATATTGACGAATCTCCTGTGACATTCCAGGCCAGAACACGAGCTCACGTGCTCTGCGTAAACACGAGTTGATTCCCATGTGGCCAGCATGAAGGTTCTGTTTGATGTCTGATCGCATGACGACAGGGATGATGACTCTCCCCACGTAGCAGCATGCCATCCTGTACGGCCATCTCATCGCGATAGCTGTAGTACGTTGTGACTGAATGTGGTAACGAATGTTTATTCTCTGGCCGTCCACTCATGATAGTTGTCTTCAGTTGTTGGAGAGTTTCGTCTCGCTGTGTGGCCATGCGCATCTCATCGAGACGCGGACTCCTTATTGGTGAGGAAGACAGGTTGTGTACCGAGACTTTCTCTGTCTGAGGTTTCTCGTCCAGAGGGGCTCTTGAGAGGGTATCAGCCACCGGAACAGATTTCCCGGGTTTGTACACGAGGCTGTAATTATAGTCCTGTGTCCGAAGTAACAGAGTTTGGAGACGCTTTGGAGCCTTCGAAAGTGGCTCGGTAACAATGGCTACCAAGGGCTTGTGGTCAGTAACGATGTTCACTTGCCTGCCATAAGAGTGGTGGTGGAACTTGTTCAAAGCGAAACTAACTGCAAGGATTTCCTTCCCAATTTGCGCATATCGCGTTTCAGCATCTGTGAGAGATCTACTGGCATAAGCCACGGGCTTACCATCTTGAAAAAGTGCAGACCCCAAACCATACTCACTGGCGTTATTTTCAAATGTCAGCTATATTGTTGGGTCGTAAAAAGATAGAACTGGAGCATTTGTGACCATGCTCTTAACCTCCGTGAATGCTGCTTCTTGCACTTCCGACCATATCCAAGGAACATCTTTCTTCGTGAGATTTTGAAGTGGTTTCATCACAATTGTGATATGAGGCAAGAACTTGGCTAGGTAATTGATCATGCCAAGGTAAGGGCGCAGCGGGGCAGACATCCCAGATATGGCCTTGACTTTCTCAGGGTCAGATTGAAGACCATACTTTGTTACACGGTGACCCATGAAGGTGATTTCCGACATCCGTAGCTCGGACTTGTCGATGTTCAGCAGAATTCCTCGCTCTTCACAGCGTGCGAGAAAACAGTTCCAGATTGTGATCATGGGTCGCCATGTCTCGTCCATGGATGATCACATCATCCGCCAGATATACGATGCCGGGAAGTCCAAGTTGTTCCAAGAGTTTCTTCTGGAAGATTGCCGATGACGCGGAGGTCCCAAATGGTAGACGGCACCATCTGTATCTGCCGAAGTTAGTCTGAAACGTGGTCAACAAACTAGACTCCTCATCGAGCACTACATGCCAGTATCCCGAGGCGAGATCAGGTTTGGAAAACACACGCGATTGTCCCAGTTCGTGGAGAGTGTCCTCTAGTATGGGGCGAGTAAAGTGCTCACGTTTTAGTGCCTTATTGAGTTCACGTGGGTCAAGGCATATTCTCAGATCATCAAATTTTTTCTGAGCGATAACAAGTTGACTAATCCATGGAGTTGGCTCATCCACAGGGGCGATAACTCCCAAACCAGTAAGTCTATCCAGTTCAGCCTTGAGTTTCGGCCATACAGCAAGAGGTACTCTAAGAGATGGCATGACGATAGGAGTGATGGACTCGTCAACTTTCAGATGATGAGTTCCAGGAAAAGTTCCTAGTTTACCGTGGAAAGCCTTTCGGTGACTGTCTCCAAACGACACAGCTGCTACCCGATCCACGTTTTGATGATTTACAGTAATTAACCGCATTTGCTCTGCAGCTTTTAGACCTATGAGAGGAGTGAGCTGTTCTTGAACCACACGAAATTCAACAGAATATTTCCTGTTGTTTTTAGGATTGCGAACAGTTCTTCGACAAGTTCCCAGGGGAGTTAACTCCGTGTTGTTTCACATTTTCAGCTTTTTGTCAGTGGGCACAATTTCCTCAGCATAACGGGCTGGTACAGTATGTACAAATGCACCCGTCTCAATTTGAAACACCACATCTCCTTTCCCGACTAGTATGTGGCACATGGTGTCTTTCGCGTCGCGAGATTGCACGGAATTAACCCATTCTTCGTCAGATGTCGATGAATATTCCTCGACCTGATGAGCACGTCTGTCACGTGTCGATTTAGGCCTGTGTTTCTTTTGGGGGCACTTGTTAGCAAAGTGATTCAGCTTGGAACATACTGTGCAGTTTTTTCCCCAAGCAGGACAAGACTCTTTCTTCATTACATGAGTGTTACCACAGAATTTGCACTCGCGCTCATTTGCGGTCTTACCCTGTTTGATCTTTTTCTCGTAACCAGGGCGTTTCTGGAAAGGTTTGCGCATCTCGACTCTACTCACAGTTTCAGGCCGAAGCACGCGACCTTGTGTAGTAGCATTTTCAGCAGCCTTACAGGTGTCAACACAATTGACAAGGGTGAGATGGCGCTCCTGAAGTAATGTCGTCTGAGTGGTGGGGTCTTTGATGCCCGCCACTATACGATCGCTTAGAATGGAGTCCACGCAGTCTTCACAGTAGTTGCACGATATCACTAGAGCACGAATAGCAGCATGAAAACTCTCCACGGATTCACCATCTGTTTGGTCTCTCTTATTGAACACGAAACGTTCATAAGTTTCATTAGCTTCACCTACCGCAAACTCATCAAATTTGTTCAAAATCTCCCTCACAGTTCCCTCTTCTTCTGGTGTATCAAAATGAAACCCATTGTAGATTGTTAGGGCTTCATCACCAAGCGTGTGGAGCAAGAGAGCGACTTGGTACGGAACAGCCTGTTCATCAAGTTTGGTGATTATAGCATAGTTTTGCCATTTCTGCTTGAATAATTTTCAGTTTGCAGATACATTAGTTTCTAGGTTAACTGGTTGTGGGGATCTGATGCCCTGAACTGTGGTAGTATGTCGTGGAGTCGCCATAACTAATAAGTCCAATCACAATATTCCTTCACTCAGTAGTTAATTTCAGGGAACCCGTTATTGCGACTCACACGTTGTCTTAGAAATCTCCTTTTGACCTCTACTCATGCGCAAATATCGACGAACGGATAACGTGTCAAACGGTACAGAGATACTTCCCGCACAATGTTCTGTGATAGATAAAAGAATAACACACAGTTCAGTCTTTGTTCCTTGAAGTAAATTCTTGAACACTTTCAATTTCAGAGAAGGAATTGATCAAGTGTTATTTCATGGACCAGTTCATCGTCCGTAATTACAAAGTTTATACGGTGAAGTATAATTTACTCACATAGTCAATATGTAGCACAGCCGACGAAGATCCTATTTGCAGGAAGACAGTGTCCAAGCCCGGAAAGCACTGTTGTTGTTGCTAAACGCACGTGGTTTCTGGGACAGTTCAGTAACACAAGTCGAGTTTGAGATCAAACTCCGCCAGAAAACTAATTTTTCACGTAGAAAGGAGGGTGAAGTCAGAGTTCCGCTGCCACCATGTTACGTGTTGCATATATTAGTTACGATGCTGAGACATTAAAAGATGAGTAAACTACGAGTTCTAGGGAGATGATGTTCACTGCACTCTGAATAAAGACAAAGATGGCTGACTGCTCACATGCCCCTCACAGTGTCTATAACACTGCGCGCCAGTGGCTGTGTCACGTGTGAGTAGATCACGTAATACAGCGGGAGTGTTCTGTCAGCGACAGAACTGGAAATAAAGAATATGTCAGATATCATCTTTGTAAATCTGACCGAGTGTATGTGCGACTGTTCCTGGAGTATCTAGAAAATGTAGAGTACTGTGACTGTGAGTAACAGTTGACGAAAGCCTCCTGACGCTTGACTTCGCTTCGACGATCTCGCCTCGGTTACGATCACATGCGCCGGTACAATGTGAATGATGTGGAAGTTTACCCCTGATATTCGCGTTTATTCCTATTTGACGTGTACAATTTTAGGTTACATGAATCAAGATACTGTTAGCAGGTAGAAAACATTCTTAGAATACGTTGTGTGTATGTTTTAATGCATTGGATTACTAAGTTAGTGACCTGAGTACTTAGAATTTTGTTTGATCGTCGCTATATAGCTGAAATATTGCTGAACGCGACATTAAACCTTAATTCTCTCTCTCTGTTTAATTCAAGATTGACCATTTTCAAACGGCTTTTGTTCGAAAACTGTGCCGTCTTTTTCGCCGACTCGACCCCAGCTCGGCCGATCAGCCGAAGAGTTGGCGATCAGAATCTAGCCCTGTACGGGCTTTTGAATTATCATTTCAAGCAGAAGTCCTGATTTCTTGTCATATTTCTATGAAATATGAACAATGCTGATTCCGAATATTTCAAAATATTTGACGCCTCTCCAGCCGTTTTCATTATCAGTTTTGTCGTATTTGATTAGCAAGTTTTAGATCTACTTTACCTCGCAACTTTCCCGAGTTGAAAAGGCTGTTCGTAGAAATAAATTCGTTATCCTGTCTCTGCTCGTTTGATACTGAATTTTATCCTATTTCCTGGCGAATGCCACACTCCCGCTTCGCGGTCGTGTGGCATTTTTGCCTGGAAACAGGATAAAATTAAGTATCAAAACACGCAGGGACAGGATAACTTATAATATCGAGAGCTCGCCATCATTTCAAATCGTGGAACGTTTTGTGAAGTCAGACTGTAAGATAAAGTGCTAGCGAAAATACCATAGCCAAACTCTTTGCCAAAATTAGGAAGATATTAAATGATTTGAACACCCTATCATCCAAATTCCTTTCATTTTGCAGTTGACAGCACTCCCACCGCCTTATACATCCGTTCATGGCATCGAATGTACAGATACTTCTTCAGAACAATTCACCAACTTCCTACAGTTCTACAAACATTATGACATCGGTGCTTGTGTCATGGAATGCCGATACAAATATATCGTCGACTTTTGTAACTGTCAAGCTATCTTCGATGTGGGTATGTATTTTATCACAACATGTTTCAAGATAGTTCATAACGCCAAATAATCAACTTCACTCGACCATTCATTTATCACACCATGTGAAGATAACATTAAATAAAAGTAGTCGGTCTAGTGCGCTGTAAATGAAAAGTAATGGTTAAGCGGGAATAACTCCACGGTGTGTGGGGTAGTGAACGATATTGTCATATCAATGCAACGACTATGTTCTATAAACTACTGAAGTTTCATATTGTGAGGGAAAGTCACGGCAGATTGTTCGCCACTGTTTTTTCAAGTATCTTGAACTTGTTTGTGGACTTTAGAAGCCCCAGATGGTTTCCCGTCATAAAACTTGACAATCAACGCCATGTATGTTTATTCAATATTGCAATGGATTTTTTTACAACCAGTAACATGTCTTTCTCGTTTAAGATGTTATATTTCATCAAAATTTAAAACTTCTGCAAATCTTCCGGATATTTCCTACCAGTAAAGTTTAGTGGGTCATTCAAAAACGGAATTGAGACAGACGTCGCCGTAAGCCCAGTTGTTGGGCAGCTTGCTTTCGGAAGGATGGTAACGATCGTTACAATTGAGTCGACTCATACCTTTCCATACAAGCATTTGTTAACCAGTATTTTAAAATCTAGGCAGTGACTTGAATCCTTTTGATAAAAAGCATGATAGTATGATGTCGAATGAAATTACAACACATATAAGGGAAGTGGGAAGAGGTACCGGCATACTGACAGTGCCACATGACTTCTGGCTAACCTATAATAAAGCACATACCAATAACCTAACGATTCGTGATATGTGATTCGTGATATGTGCTTTTACTGTACCTGTTCATGTGGCAACTTGCATGACATGACCATACGGCATAAGCGCTATTAGATACAAATCTAAAGAGCTATGATGGAAATGCTCTGACAAGTAAATCTCTATATAGTAGTATTACATAATATGCAAAAAAAATCTGATTTTTTTACTGTTAGCTAAGAAGTGATAACTATGCATTTAAAAATTTATTCACCAGTAAAATCTTACAAAAATTATTAGCAAAGCTGCGTTTTCTGTGAGATGTTTAAATTAATAAAATATCGAAAAGTACGATCGTGAAATAAAGTTTTATGATGTGACGCATGTTTGATCTTAAATACCAATTATTTGTATGAAGTTTTCGAATGAAATAAACCGGAAAAGTAACAAAACCTATATATATAACGTAAAATTATGAATGTGAGCTCGCGATGTTTTATTTCCAGAGATGCATATAAACATTAGTGTCATATTCCACAGTTCCCATTAAAGTCGCATACGACGGTAATAAAGCTCACTTCGGTCCGCTGAACTGCTAGTTCGTGTCACAGTTTGATAGTATCAAATCTGTGTTTTTCCTGCTATAGAAAATTTGTTTTCTCTTTCATCGTCCAAAATAATGAATGATATTCATTGAATTAATACATATAAGTGTGCATGCACAATATGGCATGGTGGAATAAAGCACGTGACCCGTGATATTTCCTAAAGAAAGCTTATATGTCAAAGCAGATGAATTTTCTTTAGAACTTCGAAGAATTAACCTAGCACTGCAATATTTCACAAAACTGCGATCTAATCGCTCAAATCCTGCATATAACTCTTCAATTCGCTATATCTAGATTTGTATTTAAAGAAACCCTCCCTTATTCCACCTCTTGGAATTCGTATGAATTACAAGCGTCAGGTCCGTCATTCATAATTCAGCCGTCGTCCATTAGAGAATATCCGCGTCCATAATCCAAAGACCTATTCCATATTCCATATAACAGTATTAGCACCAAATTCAAAAGACAATCATAGTATACATAAACATAGGCTTGTTCCCTGCAAGAGAGAAGCGGTCAACAGTTTTCAATGATGCCGGCAAGACATCATGATGTTCCAAAAATATCAAATCCGTATCGCTGATCAGTATTCCAACCACACAGTGTAGAAGTTGGTATTAAGCTTAGTCAAATTTTGCCTAACCAGCTCTTACCAGTTTCACCATGGCAGTTAGCCAGATAAGAAGTAGATATTACAATGACGAAATATAAAATGGCTGACACGAGCAATCTCGTGTATACACAAGAATTTGGTCTATTGAGAGAAAAATACAGATCGCATCAAGCTATTTATACAGATGTTTCTAAAGATGGTGAGACAGTATCCTGTGCTACTATCTTTAGTTCCGAAACTAAAATCTGTCGACGTCCAAGCCAAAGCTCTATTGTTAGCTTCAGAAGGTATTGGGCCGAAATTATCATATTCTCAGATTTACTGTCATGCCTTCAAGCGATTGAGAGTGGAACTACAACTCATCCCACCATTTTGAACATTCTACAATTATATGATCGTATATTTCATCAACAGATTGATGTTGTGTTTTTTTGGTTGCCTAGTCACGTTGGCATCAAAGGAAATACTGAAGCTAATGAAATGGCCAAGGCAGACCTAAATATTGACCTTTACTCCGGTGTTCTTCATAAATATGCACTGTCAATTCGTGAATTACACACAAAACGAGGAAGACCAAATGGGTTGCGACACTCCAGGTATATTTTCAAATGTCCCTGATTTGAAAACACAATACACTGTACTCAATCCATACCATGTCGAAGCTGTTGAACACAAACTGATAAACGAACCGACATAGGAACTACTTGATTCATTATTGTCCTTATTGTCCCTTACAAGTGAGTGAGTGAGTAGGAGTTAACGTCGTTTCAACATTTGTTAGTCATATCACGCCTACATGTGCCAGGACACGAGAGTGTCCACAGTTCCTATTATTCTGGACACTGATCAGCTCAGCCAGTACAGCACCCGATCATCCATCCAAGTATTGACCGAACTCAACATTGCTTAACTTCTGTGATCTGACGAGAACCGGTGTGCCCAACGTCATGCGCCGTACCTGTCTCTTACCAACTTGCCATCTGTTGATTTGAACAATCATTCGTACTCTTCTTTCACAGGAACTGCCACGGTCTGCAACGCAACAACGTTATTAGGATGTTACTTCCCAAGATTTGGTAAGTTTATATATATGACAAATATGCAGGTAGTTAGCACCCCGCTAAGGCATAACTATGAATTTTTCGTTTCATTTTTCTGAATTTGGTTCACTTTCGTAAAAATATTCTTAGTATCAGCGATCAATATGCATAGTTAAATCTGCCTGAATCGAATCTGCACAACAATTTTGCGTAACCCGTAATGGCCAGGGATCGCTTGTCTGCTATGTTCGTCATACCGTCCAAATGGAACGCACAGACATAACGTGATCAAGATATATTACACTCTATGAAACAAGTTCTATTTCAATAATGATCACTGGTCAGTGATAACAATCTGACGGAGGAACGTCACCATCATGTTATCTTGTAGGAATCATTGACAACGACGGACCACTTCTTCATTGTAAGCAACTTATGTTATGCCTGCTTGGTTCGCTCTGACACAGCCATAAAAGATACCTCGGTAATAGTTTGAAATATTTCTCACTGTTTCATATAGGCCGCGAACAAAACTCTTGTATATATCATCTAGATCTCATATTTTTTTCGCAGAACAATTTATGGCTGAAAATAGACATATCTACTGTGAGTGCCCGATACCATGTGTCATGAATATCTATGACGCTGCTGTCTCTGTAGCATCATATCCATCCAAGCCATTGATGCAACAAACTAACGAGCTCTACAACATTTCCGTCGACGAGGATACGTAAGTTTTATCTATCATTTTGCTGGATTGATTTTACGTTACCTAATCGGTGTTGAAATTATAACGTTTGTGTCTCATGACTGGCTTGGGTTTATGTTTGGTTTTCTCATTGAAATTATGGCCCCGGGAATGGTAATTATATCACTGACGTGAAATTCATTTGTGGACAAATTAAAGCCGTTTACTGAATGTTGGGATCCGACATCTGCATCATGCAATCTCTCGTCTAAACATATCATCGCAGCTGAAACATTTGGTGGAGATATTGACTTTATTTACAATAATGCATACTTCCATATTTATTTCGGTGACTTAGGTTATACATCTAATTATGTGTCTACAATAGTCACATGAGGAGAACAATACTCCACCCCTCTCAGCGGTTCCTCAACAAATAAAAGATTGCAATCATCTGCAAGCATCCCACAAACGTCTGTGTAAGGCATATATGGAGGTCTTGAAGTGATTTATTGTTATCTTGGTTAAACATGCAGGATTCGGTATATAATATATATAATATATAATATAATATATAATATAATATATAATATAATATATAATATAATATATAATATAATATATATATAATATACCCGAGTATGATGTTACTGAAACATATAACTGTTTTTCGATACAGGTCCATCCGGCTTGCGAAAAAATGAAGGAGTCCCAGAAACACAAGGAAAAAATTGTTCAATAAAGTAATAACATTGAAGGATGGCATAAGGACCTGTACCCGTTCGTGTTTGTTAAAAGATAACATGGCCAATTTTAAGTGTGTTTTTCTTTCGTATTGCCAGGTTTCGGAGTAATTATCTCAAGCTAACGTTGGCGTATGACAACTTCATGCTCGAGACTATAGAACAGTTGCCGCAGTACACATTTGAATCAACCATGAGTAAGTACCGGTGAATAACCATTGTATTGCCTTGATTTGATATATGAAAACCAGTGAATCTGCATTTTGATTATCTGCTCAAGACAATATGAGATCTTAAAAAGCAAAATCAAACATGAGTAAGTACCGGTGAATAACCATTGTATTGTCTTGATGTGATATATAAAAACAAACGACTGAATCTGCATTTTGATTGTCTGTTCTAGACAATACGAGATCTTAAAAAGCAAGACCCATGACTGAAAACATATTATGTTACACTCGACTCACTTGAGATTCTTATTCCGAACTCGAAATATTTTATAAAAAGAATCTTCTGGATTTGTGAGATACAACACTAACATAATTTTTTTCGGTATGGATGATTTTGTCCGAATTCTGGGAATTTTCCTCAACCCCTGTTGTTTCAGAATTTCTTGTTCACGTTCGTTTTCGAGTCGGTCAGTAAATGAAAATGATCGAAAACTACACGCCTGATATGTTGAAGATATCAAACGTTGTTTTAGATAGTGGCGAGTTTTTTGTTCCCCAACGGAAAATGTTCAAGATTAATGAATGCTCACGATTTTTTCAACATTCAAACGATTCATCCTAAGTTTTTCATTTTTATTTGATAATCTCATCAACAGGTGCGCTCGGTGGTCAGTTGGGTATTTATTTGGGAGCCAGTTTGTTGAGCCTACTCGAATTCATGGAGCTTGGACTGGATCTTCTTACTTATTCAGTGTTTAGAGGACGGAAGAAAGAGATACCCAATGGATAACATCAGTTCCTGCTCCAACTGTTCACATGAAGCAGTTCCGGGGCAATGTCGTTCAACATCAACACGGGAGAACAATAGCTACATATATATTACGTTTGCTGATCAGTGTTCACAGGAATACACCCGACAAAGAAACTTTCAACTCTAGAAATCCGTCCACGAGACACAGCTTTGTGAACTAGTCGTGACATTCACAGGAGTGGGACGTCACGCGTTCTGCACGTGACTGTAATAGTTCATAACAGACACATGAAGATTGTTGTATAGTAATCGCATTTTAATTGGACCAATCAGCGGACGGCAATAGGGTGCAGCAGGTTGCAAGGAAAGTGAACAGTGAGCTGAAATATTATGCTTACAATGAGGTTGAAAAGTGAATTTAATATATTTATAAGTGTTCCTGATACTCCTGTTTTTACTGGTATGTATTTGTAATAGGTTCCCAGATCAACATACTTCAAAACTCAAGTAGATTTATTTCTCTGGTGACAGGATAGCTTAGGGCCTCCCGCCTCACAGACTATTTTGAATTGAATTGAAATTTATTCACCAAAATATACATGAAAGTAGTGGATACCAATGACTGTCGTGCTGATGTTTTAAAATATATATGAGTAATAATTAGCCTGAAAATACAATTTGTCGGGAATAAAATCCAATAGGGCTTGCTCTTCTATGCCAGTAACGTCTTAAATGACATCGGTAGAAATATGAGGAAAACATATGGCTGAAGAATAAAAGATTTCAAACACTGACAAAAATGGACCAGTCATTACAATGCATCAATTCGTAATTAAATAGGATTCGAGTTTCGATTTACAAAGTGATGTTGACTGAATGTCTTTCATTGATGGGGGCAGTTTGTTCCACTCTCGATTTCTTGTAACTTTGAGGGTGTAAAGTGATAAATTGGACCGATAGATGGGTCTATATAGGTTGAGCAGGGTTCCCCAGATCCGATAATAATGAATAATAGATTGCTTAGTAAAATAGGACTGGAAAATTTGTGGCAGCAATTCGAGATGTTGAAAAAATAAGGCATGAATAGAGATTTAGTTTCTGTAGCTGTAAAATTTTTAAATCAATAAACAGGGGCGAAGTGTGGTTTAAATTTCTAGATAACATTATCACTCTTAGCGCCCCTTTCTGGAGAGTTATCAATGGCTGTAGGTGAGTGATGTAGGTATTTCCCCATAAAACATTACAGTAATTAAAATAGGAGAAGATCATCGTATAATATTAAATGTGTTTTTTTTAATCAAAGCAGCGCCTTTTATGTGGTTTATTATCCCTAGGTTTCCGGACACTTTATTACCAATATAGTGTTTATGAGACTTCCAGTTTAGTTGATCATTAAGAAAAATACCCAGAAATTTAATTGATGTACGAGTTGTATTTCAGCGCCTGATATAAATAAGTGATATGGATTAGCAGGAGTTTAGATTTAATAGGCTTGATTAACATTTATTTCGTTTTCTTAATATTCAGTGAGAGTCGGTTTCAGGAAAACCAAGTAAAGAGTCTTTCTAATTCTTGAGACATGATATCGAAGACCGATTATTTTTTGGAAGAATATACTACACTGGTGTGGTCAGCAAATAAAATAATTTTCAGAAGATTACTAACATTACCTACGTCATTGATATAGAGAAGAAAATAATTGGGCCCAATATTGATCCTTGGGGGACACCATATAAAGTTGGAGACGGTTCAGAGTAGGCGCCGTTATATATAACACATTGGGATGTGCCAGACAGTTAAATCTTAAGCCATGTATTAGCCAGGCCTCGAAAACCGTAGTGATCGAGTTTTGAGAGTAATATATTGTGATTCACAGTCTTGAAAGCCTTAGACAAATCCAAGAAGGAAACTATGCTATAAAGTTTGGATTCTTTTGCTGAAACGAGTGTGTCATATAGTGTAGTTGCTGCTAAAGATGTCGAGTGATTGGGCCTAAAGCCAAACTGATCTTTGGAGAGAATTGTCTTGGATTCCAAAAAAATCTGTTATTTTCTTAACCGCAATTCTTTCGAGAATTTTACCTAAACATGGCAAGACTATTGGTCTATAATTTGACAGTACAGACGGATCAATGAAATTTAGTGTAACTTTAGCAATTTTGAAGGGCTTTGGGACTATCCCAGAGGAGAAAGAAAGATTAATTATGCAGGCAAGCGAAAACAGAAATGTAACCAAATACCAGTTTAACCAAGGGCGTCCGTATATCGTCTATACCAGGTGCAGCGGACTTCAGGTTCATTATCGTTAACTTCACCTCGTTCAGATTTACCGGTGTGAATACAAAATTGGCAGGGACAGGTGTGCTAAGGTAATCTTTAAAATTGGAAGGAGTACTTGGGATTTCAGAATCAAGACTGAGTGCCACTGTGCTGAAATATTCATTAAACTTGTTGGCGATAAGCTGATTTTCTGATATATTCTCACTGTTCACTCTAAAATACTCAGGTGTTCTTGTGGCCTTGCCACCATTCATAAGCTGGTTTAAAATTTTCCAAGTTCCTTTTATATCTTGATTACTCTCATTAAATTTATATTCAAAATAGTGTTGCTTAAACAATCGTAGAGTTTATTTCTATATGCTCTGTAATCAACATGAATATTTTCGCCATGAGTGAGGAGGTAGAGTCGATATAGTCTATTCTTTTCATATATCGAGTTTAATATACCGTATGTGATCCAAAATGTAATAATTTTTTTTATTTTTAATTTTAGACGTTGACAGAAGGAAACAATCATTATAAATAGGGTTAAATATAGTCAGGAATTTGTCAAGCGCTTTACTAGGGTCTCTGTAATTGTCTGCTATCCGATTCGAAATCACTGCAGTCAGTTTCTTTTATTATTTGAGTAAATATATCTTTTGGTGATTCTGCGATACTGTAAGGTCTGGTCACGGGCCTTAAAGATCTGCTCCGTTTTTATGATATGGAAAACTGGAAAATGATCAGTAATGTCTGTCATATAAATATGACCGACTGTTTGTAAATCTATTATCAATGAGCGTTGATGAATTTCGTCGTACTCTCGTTTGTTTGGTAATTTGTGGAAAGGAATAGTTTGACTTTAAGATATCAAAGTATTCTTCTGAAGGTGTATGACGGTCGGTTTTAAAGAGATCAATATCAAAATCCCCATTAGTATACATTTATTTCCTTCTATGTCCGGGTTTTTAAGAGTAGAAAGGAGAAATCGGTTAAAAACATCAACGTCTTTGTCAGGGGGTCTGTAAAGTAAGCCAACTAAGTAGGTTTTATCGTCCCAGACTAGTTTCAGAAATAAGGATTCCTAGTCACCTGCATCGTCAAGATGGGAGAGGTCATCACGTTCTTTACAGCACTTTATACTTTCATGAACATAGAAAATTAACCCACCTCTCCTTCTTTTTTTCTTGATGGCGCGTAGGGTGTGTTGCAAGGCAAATCATATAAATCTTCAGTTGTTGGATTCAGCCAACTTTCTGAAAATCCTGAGACGAAAAATTGGTGCTTTAAGTTATGGACAAAGCCTGTAATTTCGGAAAAATGCCTGTTCAGACGTCATATCAGGTGCAGCGGACTTCAGGTTCATTATCGTTAACTTCACCTCGTTCAGATTTACCGGTGTGAATACAAAATTGGCAGGGACAGGTGTGCTAAGGTAATCTTTAATATTGGAAGGAGTACTTGGGATTTCAGAATCAAGACTGAGTGCCACTGTGCTGAAATATTCATTAAACTTGTTGTCGATAACCTGATTTTCTGATATATTCTCACTGTTCACTCTAAAATACTCAGGTGTTCTTATGAACTTGCCACCATTCATAAGTTGGTTTAAAATTTTCCAAGTTCCTTTTATATCTTGATTACTCTCATTAAATTTATATTCAAAATAGTGTTTCTTAGACAATCGTAGATTTTATTTCTATATGCTCTGTAATCAACATGAATATTTTCATCATGAGTGAGGCGGTAGAGTCGATATAGTCTATTCTTTCCATATATCGAGTTTCATATACCGTATGTGATCCAAGATTTAATATAAAAAAAATATTTTTAATTTTAGACGTTGACAGAGGGAAACAATCATTATGAATAGGGTTGAATATAGTCAGGAATTTGTCAAGCGCTTTACTAGGGTCTCTGCCAGTGTCTGTTATCAGATTCGAAATCACTGCAGTCAGTTTCTTTTATTATTTGAGTAAATCTACCTTTTTGGTGATTCTGCGATACTGTAAGGTCTGGTCACGGGCCTCAAAGATCTGCTCCGTTTTTATGATATGGAAAACTGGAAAATGATCAGTAATGTCTGTCATATAAATATGACCGACTGTCTGTAAATATATTATCAATGAGTGTTGATGAATTTCGTCTTACTCTCGTTTGTTTGGTAATATTTGTGAAAAAGAATAGTTTGACTTTAAGATATCAAAGTATTCTTCTGAAGGTGTATGACGGTCGGTTTTAAAGAGATCAATGTTAAAATCCCCCATTAGTATACAATTATTTCCTTCGATGTCCGGAGTTTTAAGAGTAGAAAGGAGAAATCGGTTAAAAACATTAACGTCTTTGTCAGGGGGTCTGTAAAGTAAGCCAACTACGTAGGTTTTATCGCCCCAGACTAGTTCTAGAAATAAGGATTCATATTCACCTTCATCGTCAAGATGGGAGAGGTCATCACGTACCTTACAGCACTTTATACTTTCATGAACATAGAAAATTAACCCACCTCCCCTTCTTTTCTTTCTTGATGACGCGTAGGGTTTGTAGCCAGGCAAATCATATAAATCTTCAGTTGTAGGATTCAGCCAACTTTCTGAAAATCCTAAGACGGAAAATTGGTGCTTTAAGTTATGGACAAAGCCTGTAATTTCGGAAAAACGCCTGTTCAGACGTCGCGCATTCATATGTAAAAAGGACAGTGTACCGTTATTAGTAATAGAGGGTGAACTGTTAATTTCATGGAGAAAGGTCGTTTCAGAAAAATACTTTGACTGATGAATATTAATACTTTGCCAATGCGCAATTTCGAAATCGTTATCGTCTGTTAGGGCTTTACAGTGATCGATATCATTTAACTGAATGGGATTGAAACATAGGTTATCTATGAAATCAAAGTTAGTGGTGGATTTAGGAACCGCTGAACAGCTAATTTGCCCTGGTATTTCCTTATTAAAAACGGGAGATGTGTTAAAGATTCGAGTGTGGAACGTCTGCCTCAGTAGTATCGTTATTATCCATATTGCAAGGATTGGGTACACACAAACTGGTGCATGATTATCACAGTGCTGAGCAGAAAACTAGTATAAACAATTTGACAATTAATTTTGAACAAACAAACATATATACACATACGAAACACAGGACTGACAGAAAACTATGTAGTACGTGTATACATAATGGCAATTGACAAAACATATGTAGTGTGGACGGCCGTTCGCTCAGCGAATGACAAGCTTGTTTGGTAAACATATAGTCTGGCACTGAATACGCTGAAATATGAACGAGCATTCCTGAACTTTGTAGTTAGAGAGAGGTTTTTGAAAGAGAGTGCGCCAAAATCAGTAAAATTGGATAGATAGCTGTTATGGTAGTAGTACTTGGCGTGCAAGCACTGGGCGGGAACAGTTGCATGACTTGAGGGAGCAGGACAAGATTCATATTCAAATACATTGTACCGGGTCTTTAGTTCATGTAACACGACGTTAATTGTGTTATGCATTTGAAAAAAAGGAGCGAACACTATTATTCAACTGATTTGCAGCACAATAAAGCATGTCACACGAGTCACATGCCCGGTGCCGAGCTCATCTTTCATTCACTATTGTGTCCGGCAAATACCTTTCACGATGAAGAATATAAAGCATGTGCGTGCAAGTATTTCAGATTATAACGGAATTGCAGATTTGGAAATAACACATCCTGAGCTCGTCTCCCGGTTTGGGTCTCCAGACGAGACGCAAATTATGAAAACTTGCCAATCTCCAGGTTTCATCCACCAGACCATGCCCTACCTGCACTAACTCTGTACATAGAGCACATGTAGGTATATGAATTGGACTATGTTTTGGACATAGTTCATATCTTTACATTTATCAGCACTGGGCATACGCACGATCAGATCACTGTATATATCACATGAAGGTACATGTACATGTATATGTTGCAAAGTTCTGGACAATCAGTTGATCAGATTACATGTAGCCTCATTATAGTGAGTTATCGTCACAAGGGACCTGCACTACCATTGTGTATATCACATGTAGATATATGTATATGTGGCAAAGTTCTGGACAATTAGATGACCAGATTACACGTAGCCTCATTATAGTGAGCTATCGCCACAAAGGACTGATGTGGAGGCTAAGAATATCCGGTGGCTAAGAGTGTCCGGGTCCTATCTCCTAACCCCACTAGGACACTTTTCATGCCCCGTGCATGTAGATCGAAAAGGATTTATGGGTCCAAACATTACGATCTCATAGCATATCATAGTGAAGTTACTTCTAATATATCTGCGTAAAAATTGGAAGCAAGATGCTACAGTTAAATTCACAATGACAGACATTTGAAATCGATGGATATATCCGTGTTTCAGTTTGCCAGCATTGATGATTCTCATATGCATCGGCCACTGAAACAATAACCTGATAATTTTATCAACGACGTACAATTATCGTTAAAAAATTATCTGGCTTGATAATAGTTACATTTAATTATGTTCATATATCTAGAAACTCTGTAACACCACAAGTCTCTGCCACGTCAAAGTAATCACGAGTATCAACCATGTACAGTTGTTTTATTAGTTGTGAGTGAAATAAGCTGCTGCATCCCCCAAACACCATACGCCGGTCACATAAACTTTGCCTCAACTACTGCATACCCATTGTTATCTGAATATTCAAATAGATCGAAAATGTGAAAATAGTGAAAATGTACTGATTGTGTAAATCAAGATTGTGATCCACGTGGCAGGGTCACAAAAAGTTAATGCTAGCCAATATTTCCAAGTGAAATTACCAGTATGAATATGAAAGCTGCTGTTGAGATTTTATCTGATTTTTGTGTCCCAAAGTTAAGCTTGAAAGAGCAATCTTAGTCCTTTGGAGATAAAATCACCAAAAACAAACTGAATTGCATGGAAGGTATCATACTCCGTAGCACTGCCTCGGCGATACAACAGGTCTACAATCTTATCAGCAGCCAAAGAAAGAGGATTGTGAAGGAAAAAATCACGGATCAGTGGAAACAGCTGCCAGGTATATCCAAAACAAGATCATGCCCGATAACTATCTATGAAAGCGAAATTCTACTTTGAAGCAACTCGAAATGTCGGACATTGATCGGGAGATTCACCGCGATAAAACAGCTGTCAGGTTTATCCAAAACCGCATCAAGCCGCATACCTATCAAGCCATTGTCAAGATTTTGGATCAAATTGTCCAGAATGACAGTTACATCTCAAATAAAATCGACCTAATTCCTTATCAGTGGGCCTTATTGGAATGAGATTAACCTATGGTCCAGTCGTGCTTGGTTTCGAAGTGAACGAAGCAAAATTTATGGCTGAACCCCCTTGATAAAATTAGTCCGTGGGCTGAGTAGCCCCACCTTGCACCCCCGCCTCCCCCCCCCCCACCACCACTCTCCAAAACTATGATTTTTTAGTCCTGTGGAATGCACCGAAGAAGAAAATATATGTTAACACGCGAGAAATTGAGACGAACTGGGAATTCAGAGAAGTTAAAATTTGCACCTAACGCCTTTATTTTGCGTTTAGGGTAAGGGGTGGGATTACTAAAACGATCATAACTTTTTTATTTGTTGTCCAATTGATTAAAATGAGGTATCGTTTTATTCAGCATAAACGGAGGAATCAGTCCAAAACAGCAAACATTCTAATATGTCAATATTATGATGTCAGTAGGGGGCCATCTCCAAATTTCACGAAAAAAATGTCAAAATTGACTAACTACGAGCAATAGTGATAACTAGTCATATTTCTGCAATATTATCTATGTAACCTGGTTTAATATGTTGTTTTTATTTGTATTTTGTGCTTCAATACATTGAAATATTTCCAATGTTGTAAACTAGCACTAACATGGATAACTAACTTAGCACTATGTTACTTTTGCAATGAATAGTAGGGGTGGGGTTGCTAAAATGTTCCTAACTTTTTTATTTGTTGTCCAATTGATTGAAATGATGTATCTTGTTATTCAACATGAGCCGGGGAATCAGGCCAATATAGTAAACTTTCTAATATTTACTTATTGTGACGTCACTAAGGGGTCAGCTACAATTTCCATATGAAATCGTATCAGTAACATGGATAACTGGTCTGGTCGTAGTATAGAAAGCAGGCATTTTGTGGGTGCGTGGGGGTGTGTTTGGGGTAGAGATGGACCACTATTGGTCCGAATGTGTCGTGGGAGGTGTCATTTTGTAGCTCTCGGAGTGTAAACCCCGATTTGAGGGCTGTCCATAGCATCTGTGGCGTCATCGACGAGGTCATCAGTACGAGTAGTAGCGAAAGTGTGCATTTTGGGGAAGTGAAGGAAGGTATTTGGTGTAGAGATGGACCATCCTTGGTCCGAATGCGTCGTGTGGGGTGTCATCTTGTAGCCTTCGGGGGTGGAGACCACGATTTGAGGGATGTCCACAGCATCTGTTACGTCATTAGCGACGTCATTAGTACGAGTAGTAGCGAAAGTGGGAATTTTGGGGCAGTGGAGGAAGGTATTTGGTGTAGAGATGGGCCATCCTTGGTCCGAATGCGTCCTGTCGGGTCTGCATTATACATACATTTGCTGTATTATACCATATCTGTCCTGCATTATACCAAATCTGTGCTGTATTATACCATATCTGTGCTGTATTATACCATATATGTCCTGTGCTGTACAATATATGTTCTGTATTATACAATATTTGTCCTCTATTATACCATATCTGTCATGCAGTATACCATATCTTTGCTGTATTATACCATATCTGTCCTGCATTATACCATATCTGTGCTGTATTATATCATATCTGTCCTGTATTATACGATATTTGCCCTGTGTTATACCATATATGTCCTGTATTGTGCCATATATGTCATGTATTATACCATATCTGTCCAGTATTATACCTTATCTGTGCTGTATTATAATCGGAGAGGTATCAATGTGAAGCACTCGTGGCTCCGATTGGAGGGGCTGGGTCGTGGAAATGACGTCATTCTGCACATGTGCAGTTGTGGAGTATTAGTAAAAGGGAAGTTTCGGACGTGTGCAAGGGCACTATATCGCATCGGGTATATATTTCATCCAAGTATAGCGGATAGCGGTTGTCGTGAATAACAACGAGTTCAGCAATGTTTATACAGTTTATTATCCCCAATGTTACATCATACCCAGGCTTGGGGAGCCGCTCTGGGTATGTTTAGTATGTTCACAGCAAAACAAATTGAAATGTCAAACACCATGTTTTATTATTTAACGCACTGTCATATTAGGTACAAGTGTTTTCCGATCCCAATTCAACGATCAACATGTAGACGTAGAGAATATATACGGCATGTTATGCTATTCATCAGTGCACGGGTGACGCATTCAGCCGATAGGGTTGACCAGTTTAGCCATGAAGAACGTAACATTGGTGACCCTCTCCACTGTCCTCTTGGTGTTGGGGCATTGACGTTGTGCCCATTCCAAGGGATCCACGGTGTCCAGTTTCTCCAGCATCGTCTCTAGCGACGCCCGGTTAATGTTGGTGAAAGGATGGTCGTACACTTGGTTGTTGGCACTGGAATAGAAATAGTGCAGCTGATCCGTCATATTTTGACGTAAGATGTACCCGAAAGCGACATTTAATTTGAAGGCCGTACGTTGGTAATTGAAGATGGCTTCCTGCGTAGACGGGCGAGGTTGGTCAGTCGAAAATTGTAGATATCATGAATAGGGCGATGACGGTGGAAACAGTGCCGTATCATGGGTCAGTGGCGCTGATAGATGTCACTCACTGGATGGGCGTCCCGTAAGGGATCGCTAGGAACATTTATGGGCTCGTCCGCGAAGTGTACTTCGCCCTCCCCGTCGTACAAAATCTGGCCCAAGGTCTTTGACTGTTGAATTAGGGCGACATCATCATCATCGGCCCTCGTACGACGGGAGAGAGTTCCCGCTGTCTCAGATTGTCTGATGAAACAGCCAGGCTGCTTCCCTTTTATAGCACGCTAGCTGGTGATCTATTTTTAGCACATTCAGTTAAACTACCCCCAAATCGAGGACCGAGATGTACTGGTGTACGACTGAGCCGCATTGCGCGCGCGCGCGCGTGTGTATGTGTGTATGTGTGGACAATGGATTTGACATCCCGGACCTTGTCAACATCCGGGTTTCCCAGTGGATTTTTCTCGTCGTTCCTCCGTCTTCCATCCCGGTACTGTGGTTTTACATCCGGATCATCTTACATCCGGGTGTTTCCATGTTTACTGTCACGTGACCGGAAATGACCTTTAACCATTGACATGATGTAAAGGCTAAATTGACTCTTTTGACCATTGATAGGCTAAACTGACTTGAGAACGACACTAGTACCTGTATCGAAACGTCCCCTTACTGTTTTGGAGTGTGCCTGCAGTGTGTCTGCAGTGTGTTTGTAGTGTGGCTATTATGATCCTATGAAGTGTAGGGTCTTCAAGAATGCAGTGTGTTTGCAGTGTGTGGCAATTGGTATTGTGGGTCTCTGAAGTGTGGCTGCAGTGTGTTTGCAGTGTGTCTGCAGGTTGCCCCAATTATGCAAATAGGGTACTGCAGACACACTTCCATTGCAGTGTAACCTGCAGTTGCAGTGTAACCTTCAGTTGCAGTGTACCCTTCAGCTGAAGTACCCCTGAAGTGTGCCTGCAGTGTCTGCATAACTTTGAATAATGAAAATAAGGTTCTGCAGAATCTCTCCAATGTAGTGTATTTGATGAGAGGATGGACGAAAAATAGAAGAACAACCACAAATACATAACATGATAAAATTTACAATATAGTTTTATTCAGATACAAGCTGGCACACCAATATATTGTATATACATCAACAGCAAAAACAGTGTTTTACTTCAGACAAAGAACATCAAATTTTATCTACATGTAGACATAATTTCATTTTATAAATTGAACAGTTCAACATGTACAGAAAACAAAATGAGTTCAGCCAGAGTAGAAGACAGTAAATATGATTTTTCACTGTTCACAGAGCAGACCTCATGATCCATAAATCATTGACCGGAGAAGCAAAATTGTCTTTCGCAGACCTGAGTTTGCCTCTGAAAATATGTGTGTGTGTGCCCTCTGCAAAAACCAAACATGTGTCGCTCACTGAATAAAGATTATTTGGGTTCAGTAGCACCAAAGGCATTCAACTCATTTGCTATTAATGTAAAATATACATTCTTGAATGCATGTTATGAGTATTATAACGCAATATAAATTATGATACTTAAGCAGCATTCATGGATTTGTATATTTAAAATATTTTGAAGTGGAATCCAGAATTATGGATCAACACTAAATGAAAACGCAATTGAAAAAATATTGAGAATGTACACTAATATGATTTTAACACTGTTCGTCATTCAGTTGTATTGGTCATGTAATATTGCCCAATGCTATTTCCTCTTTGGCGAAGAAGTAATTCAACAATAGACGCGTCTGCTTCCTTCATGTTCAATCTTCTACATGATTCCCATGATCACATGTCTGCTCCGGGTCGATGAAATGTGCACCTCGAGCATGTCCGATTGGTTGCATCTGAGGAGAATAAAGTGTTTAAAACATTTTAAATGAGATGAATGAATGCACTGTTCTCATTTTTCAAGATGTGGGTATAGATGTACAATTGAATTATGCAGCAATCCATAGCCTTGGTCAAGATTAGTGCAATAAATAGACAATTAAAATATAGCCTGTTATCATGGTTATGGTGATAGGAAATCTAATCATAATTTATCCTGCTTTTCCTGGTCACATTTTGATCATAGCAAATATCGGTTATGCCAACATTGTATTTGTTATCAGTTTATTTTAATACATATTTCTTTACGATTTTATCAGAATTTTGGATGGAAATATTCTCAAATCTTCTGGAAATATAAGCAGGAAACAATTTTTCAAATATTTCAAAACAACAAGTGAGGATGTCAACTGACTTATTGAGAGCTAACATCCCCCCCCCACACACCCAACTTCCCAGCAAGTTAAATCCTACTGTTTGACATGAACAGGAAATACACAAGCAGTGGTGTGATATAACCTATATATCTCACCCTCCGGGGGATTTCCTCCAGGGGTGCACGGCCAAACTTCACACGAGGTCCCCACGCCGGAGCTTTTCCAGCTGACAATGCAACAATGGCAAGCCACACTGCTTTGGTGAACCTAGGTAGATCTGAAAGGGATATTGAGACAGATCGAGATATGGATATTTCTTTGTGAATTCCATGCTATAGCAGTCATTAATTTTGACTGCAAATATAAGGTGAAGTGCATATAGCAGTAGTTACTGAGAAGAGTATCAATTGTTTAATATGCCAAATATGTCAAGGGAAACTTGTTTATAGTAATAGCTCATGGTGGGTCCACATTACAACATTCTGAGTTTAACTAGAAATTAGAATTGTTTTGCTAATTAAGTTATAACATTATAATTATATTTATAACTTACATACCATCACTACATGTAGCTTCACTCATCACCATCTGCAATACAGTTCTTTAAACCTCAATACTTCCAGCTTAACATGAACAAATCAACCTGCTTTTTGCACTTTATCCTGCATGTTTTTTCTGTTGTTTTCTCAGATGACAGCATGGTGGCACCACCAGTGGCCAATTAAAATATACCGGTACAGGGGAGATAACTTCCCTCAAATTGTTGAACTAATGCCAGCAAGTCAATTGCTAATCTAATAGACTACCAGGAAAATAAAATAATATTATCTGTATATAATTGGTGATAATTTAGAGGGTAGAATATTCATTAATGAACATTTTTTTCTTGAAACTGGTTTTTCATTGGATCATGCTCTCAGCATGGATATGTAACGATGTCCTTGAGCAATCGGAGCGATATCCAATGATGCTGCGCATGTAATTTTCACCGTTTCTTGTTCAGGCCACGCGGGCTGAAACGTGTGGTCAAATTTAGAACACAATTTGTTTTTAACATCCGCGAACAATATGTATTCAATAAAGATTTGATCGTGTCACAAATGTGCTGGGAAACACCACAAAATCACTAAACAGCCGTTTACTGCAGATAGTTCTCATGATGTCACCAATAGGAAGGCTGCTAATGATAATACAGAAACAATGCCAGTATTAAAAATCTTCAAGTGAAACAAAAGATATTTTGCTCACAGAGACTGGCATTAATTATTTACGTATTTCAGAGTGGTTGATTTCTACCCGTGTTTTCCAATTTTTGTCCCTCGCCACATAAGTGTGTGTGGAGGGAGGGGGAGGAGGGGGGCTTAGAAACGTAATTCCGTTACACATTTCTTGTCCGACCTATAACTAAATAAACTATTGAACCAATCGGCTACAAACTCGGACAGTGCCTTAACATTGGTGAGAGGACGGTTGGATTGATTTTGCAGGATGGCCGCCAACAGCCACCATGCATTGTTTATACATTTTCATTCAACCAGTAACTCGAGAACTATTGAACCGATCTACTTCAAAGTTGACATCGACGAGAGGATGGTTGGGATTGCTTTCGAGTTAAACCAAGATGACCACTGCCAGTTATTTTGAATTTTGAGCGCTCGGATCTTGTCTGGGCAATGATTTGAGACTGACTAAACTGATCGACTTCAAACTTGGGGAGTGCCTTGACAACGGTGAGAGGACGGTTGGTATTGCTTTACATTTACCTGTGTGATACAAGATGGCCGCCATCGGCCATTTTGCATTGTCAGCAGTTGGACCTTTAAGCGCTTGGATGTTACCTGGGAAATAATTTAAGACTGATTGAACTGATCCGTTTCAAACTTGAAAGTGCCTTGACAACCTTTAGGGGATGGTAAAGCTTTCTTTTCAGTTATCTGCATAATCCATGATGGCCGCTTTCAGACATCTTGGATTTTAAGCGCTCGGAGCTTGTCTGGGAAATAATTTGAGACTGATTAAACTGATCGGCTTCAAACTTGGCGAGTGCCTTGACAACGGTGAGGGGACGGTTGGAATTGCTGCACAGTTACCTGTGTGATACAATATGGTCGCCATCGGCCATTTTGCATTGTCAGCAGTTGGATCTTTATACATTTCTTCTCCGACCAATAACTCGAAAACTATTGAACCGATCGACTTCAATCTTGGAGTGTGTTTTGACATTGGTTAGAGCACAGTTGGAGTTGCTCTTCCCTCTGTAATTCAATATGGCTGTCGGCCATCTTGGATTGTAAGCAGTTGGATCTTTATACATTTTTTGTCCGACCAATAGCTCGAGAGCTGCTGAACCGATCGACTTCAAACTCGGAGAGTGTTTTGACATCTGTGTGAGGACGATTGGGATTGCTTTTTAGTTACTTGTCAATTCCAAGATCGCTGAAATTCATGTTGGATTTTCCGCAGTTGGATCTTGCCCGGACATAGCTCGAGCGATTTAACCGATCGACTTCCAAATGTGAGAGTGGCTTGACATCGATGAGAGGACGGTTGGGATTGCTTTTCAGTTACCGAGTTAATTTTAGTATCTCAGCCGCGCTTTTATTGCAGGTGTTCATGTGGAGACTATGAAGTACCACACGGCCCCTATCACCGTCTTAAGCGAAATTAGATACATTAGCTTGGGAGCTTTGATGACAGATCAGCTCAAACAACTCACCTGATGTTAATGGATGAGCATCGTGCACGACTGATGGAGTAAACGCCTCAACATGGGGTAACCTGGTAAATGCAAGAATACCCAGAGAAACTAACCTGTAATACCCGACGTCGTACGGCTTAAATAGGCACTCTCACAGGCACAATGCACTCCCTCACCCCGTGCTCAAGCATGTCAAGTGAACGTCAGAATTACAAATTATAATGGGGAAAATCTAAAGTATACATGGGAGGTACAAGTTGTCAGTCATTGCAAGTGTTAATCAGCCGTGCCATGTCTAACATTGAAAGGTGCTTAAAAGTGCTGGGAAAATAGTTCAAAGAACAAATGACGTTTCGGAGGTTTTCTTCTGGACGATTTTACCCAAAAGAGAGAGGGATGAAGTCAAACTACATATTTTCTTTTATGAAAAATTATGCTGCCGACAGATTTGAAATGTGCTGAGCGATGGAAGGCCGCCTACAGCTAGGAAATCTTACGATAAGGCGACGGAAATTTTCAATGCCTGCTAAATTATTCTTTCTCTAAAAGATATATTTCCATATATACAAATTGCTTCAATGAGGCTAAACTTCATACCAAATTGACATGTCATATTGAACGGATAAAACGCGAAACAATTTTCTGATGTCAGGATTATAAATATTTTTCTCACTGGGCAAAATGCAAAATGATGATTGGAAACTAAGCACTCGTTGACTTATTATGAACTGATGAAGAAAGCCAGTGTTGATTGTACAGGTGATGCATCGCACAGAAGTATTAAGTAGGAGGAAAATAATCCTCCATAACTGATCATATATGGCACCTGCAATCACAGGTTGATCAACCCAGGCTCTAACAAAGCATGCAATCATACTATGTCTGCACCTGTCTAAAATTTTGGGTGGCCTTTCGAGCTTTAGTGAAGTTTTTATCACCGAACTGTTCCACTGATTTGTTGTAAAATGTGGGTGAGGCTATATTTTTTAGCTTCTGGATTCCTTAGAGAATCCGGCGATCTCAAATTCGTTCTCCCGGCATACCAACGAAAGACTCTTCTCCAGAGATTAGCACTAGGCTGTATTTCACTATTAATTCCCTTTTTACCTAAATCGACAGTGAGCTGTCTACCTAGCAAAGAATGTCCATAGCTAACATTGCCTCATCGGCCTCCTATATTGAAGCGCCATTTGTGTGTAAATACTAGCATTTCATAGAAAGTTGCAAATGCTTAGCATCGAGAATACGTCTGGATATATTATTTTGTATCCATATGTGCTTTGTGTTATTTTTTTGGTAGTCAGTTCTCCTATTGGGAATTGTCGGTCTTTTAAACGGACATAAGGGATTCGATGGCTGAGTTCGTGTGGCTGTTGATCGAAACGGATTAATGAGATAATTGCATTATGATGAGCTATGAGATCGGAAAGTATTAAATCTGATATATTTACATAAACTTGTGTGCAGATATTATAGCTAAATTAAATAATATCTCTTCATTTCCTGGCAAATCTTATGTCCGCATATCTAGAAGTTTTGACCTGAGTTTAGGGTAAGTTAAAGCATTAACCTCACAACGCTAACTCTCTGTCATAAATGTAGCAGTAACTTATAAAATAAATTGGAGCGATATGCAAGCGATGGAAAAAATGGACGACAACTGGAGACTGAAATCAACCATATGACCCCACAGGAAAGCATCCTTCGGCTCCTCACATTCAGACACGAGAAAACAGTGGATTCTCAGACTTATCCTTAGCATCTCAGCCGCGCTCTTAATGCAGATGTCCATGTGGACACTATGAATTATCTACACGGCCCCTAGCACCGACTTGAGCAGAAATAGATACGCTAGTTTGAAAGCTGTGATGAAAAATCAGCTGAAAAGAAATAACTTATCCGATGTTAACCACTTTATCTGGCCTGGGAGGGCCTGAAATGGCCCCCCTACCAAACTTTCTGCGCTCTCTCCGGAACGACAAAAAATGGGGAGCTAAAACTCCTTGACTTTATAGTTTATCATATTAGGGTCATTTTGAGCATATTTGCATAACCCCCCGAGCAGAGGTTCATGGGTAAATTCAAAATGGCGGCCACGTGGGGTACCAGAAAAGTGATGTTTTTGTCATATTTCTTCAAAATTTCTGCTTTTCTGCGATGAAAAGAGGGCAAAATCTACTTTTATTTCACATCACATTAATATTTACTAATTTATCATGCAGTTTTTTTTGCATAAATAAAAAAATCGGAAAATCCGACCGAAAAATAGACCAAAAAATACAGTTTTTGCAAATTGACGTCACTGTAACGCCATCAAAGCGGCCATCTTCTGGTAGAGCTTGACGCAAGGGTAGAGTGTGGTAAGTTTCAGCCCTCTTGCTCAAGGGTAAGAAAAATAATTAGGGGGGCCATTTCGCCCCCCCCCCTTTCAGGCCAGGATACGCCCCAAAAAGCCCAGGCCAGATAGGGTTAATTGGTGTCCATCGTGGACGTCTGATGCAGTAAACGCCTCAACATGGGGTAAACTTGGTAAATGCATGAATACTCAGAAAACCTAACCTGTAAATGCCCGACGTCGTACGCCTTAAATTTCCCACCAAAACAATAAACCTAGCAGTCCACCAGCAGAATCCTATCATATACAGGTAATAAATTGGAGCGGTAAATGCTGACCAGTAAGTCCACGTGGAAGTATAAGCAAGAATACCGACGCAGATTTGACACTTCATCTTATTGCTTTATGGCCTGCTATATACGCCCGAGCATGCATAACCATAACCCTTTAAAACGTATTGTATTAACTAGAATTTGACATTGATGAAATAGGTCGGTCAGCTTGAATAGGCTTCTAAATGACCAGGTGTATAAATACTGTGGTTTAAATTTTAAGAGCCGAGCCATGATCTCTTGAGATACTGCAATAACTAGAATTTATACTTGATAAAATAGGCCAAATTCAGTCAAATTAAAAAGCCTTCTTTTCAATCAACCGGTGCTTATGTCATATGAATTTGGAGTGCATAGGTGTAATTCTTCAAAAGTTATCACCCATACTGAAATTTGACCCAAATGAAATAGGTGAAGGTCAGTCATCTTCAGTGGGCTTCTGACCCATCGCCAGTAGCATATGTTACATGAAATTAGAAAGCGATTTAGGGTGCACCGCAGACTGGGGGAGGTGGAAAGTGTCTCCTCCCCCTAAATATTTTCGTTATCCCTACGGCTAGGGCGCTGAAATTTACCAAACTATATCTTTGGGTCAAGCTCTAATAGAAAATGTAAAAAAATCCAAGACGGCCGGCATGATGACGTTACAGTGACGCCATTTTCAAAAATGGCATATTTTTTTGTAAATTTTTCGGTCAAGTTTTTCGATTTTATTCTTTTTAAGCGTTTTCATCGCAAAAACTGCTTGATGAATTAGGAAATAACAATCTGATCCGAAATAAAATATGTTTCATCCAGTTTTCCACGCAGAAAAGCACAAATTTTGAAACATCTGACGAAAACATCACTTTTATAGTGCCCCACATGACCGCCATATTGAAATTGTCCATGATCCTCTCCTCGGGGGATCATGCAGATAGACTGAAAATGACCCCAATATGATAGGCGACAAAGTTACGGAATATCAGCTCTTATTGCTTTGTCTTTCTGGAGATAGGAGCAAAAAAACAAAAAAAAAAACAGCCGGAGACCGAAAGTGCCCCCTCCCCCTCCCAAGGCCAGGTAGGGTTAACAAGCAGGATGGAAAAATGCATGGACGGACCAAGCAGACAATACCTTTCAGTTAAACTTTGCAGTGGGGTACAAATCAACAATCTTAGACTTCTTTGACAAACCGAGTATGAACTGTTCTGATAACAGTAGATAATGAATAGATTTCCTCCTCGATCCATGAGTTAAGTACGGTATATCCAAAGTTTGATACCAATCCATGGCATCGGATTGAAGATATCGCACGGAGACGCAAAAGTTAACGGACAGACAGACAGACGAACGAATTTGTGATCGCAATACAGTTATACGCTTCGTCTAAATGAAAGTTTAACTCCAAAGAGCATCCTTTGTCTTTTGTATGTCAAATCATCAGATCTGAATTGCATATCATGGACTCACATCGTAGCACTGCACCCGCGGTTCTGCATGACTCGAGTGAAGAGATTAGTGGAAACAGCTGCCAAAAAGATCCAAAATGAGATTAAGTTCGACACCAATCCAGCCATTGTCATGATTTGAAATAAAATTGTTTAGAATGAAATTCTACGCTGCAGATAGAGGTATCAGGCTTCATATGTCCAATAGGATCGATCTCATTTCTCATGCGCCTGTTAGCTGTTTCCACTATTCTGTACTTCTGACTTTCACAGCACTCTTTCTTTAGCTGTTAAAATCTCAGCTCATCAATAATTCAGAAAATCGTTTCATATGACGGTCAATTGCTTGATCCTGTTCCATGATTACTGAGGTCGTTTGGTAAAGCGTTATGCATCGTGTTATACATGTACACTCTAAACGGATAGCACCTGATCTAGTAAAGTCCGAATGACTTTCACCTATTGATGACGGGTCATGGCTGTTATTCATTAATGACAAATGTTGGAGAACTAGGGCAGCATGAGATATTAGAGCCGGCCTGCGATGACTTCAGAAATTAACTGAGCACCTGTTGGCCAGATCCAAATTTGATTGACATTTGATGTCCTGCTGTTCCGCGTTTTTCGCTTTCCATGTACTGTTTGACCTGCGAAATCTACACTATGCTATGGAAATAATACATGTGTTGAGCATATACATGTAGTAGTTCAAGCCTAAGGAGACTCTTCTCTCGTCATCTGGGCGATGATTTGAACACAGGTAAGGTGTTTAGCAAAATTGCACGTCGCTATAATCTCTCTTCGTTCGATGATATGAGAGGAATACAATATTATGGGACCTGAGGTAGATTAGGAATGATTTTCCCCTCGGCTGACCAATCTTCTGAAACTGAAATATTGTTGAAAGCGACGTTAAATCATAATCAATCAATCACTCTCTCATTCACCCAAACTTCAGAAGACACAGTCGCTTAGCCTTGTTATACAGCCGTCAACAGCCAATAAATCTTGTGAAGATAGTCGGACGAGCTGACAAGAAAGAAGATGGTGTGATTCTTGCCGCTGTGGACGTCAGACGATGTGCAGACGGTTCAACTACGAATTATATCTACGTGTATCAAACAGGTATGCTCTGTGTCTGTCCAAAATGCAAAATACAAGCGCCTAGTCCGTTAATTTAATATATAACTCTCTTCCATCAAGGAATTCCCACATCCATAATCAAATTCACATAACACAACATACATGAATACAGTCTAGTCAAGAGAGAATCTATCAACAGTTTTCATACGCTCATACTATTCAGCTTGTATCACTGACGTCCCTTCTCTCCTTGTTCCCCCCGCTGATTCACATCGCCAAGTTCGCGCCTCTTGGCCGTAAGGGGGCGCTCTGCACAGGCCAACCACCAATGACCAATGAAAATCACTCTTACGGAAGAGTCTTCCGCGGACGGAATTTGTTCACGGACGCGGATATTCTCTAATGGACGACGGCTGGATTATGAATGACGGACTAGACGCTTGTAATTGGCAATATGAGTTGTCTCCCTTTGCAAACGTTCATATGTCGTTAACGGCAAAACTAACAATAAACGGACGGCAAAACAGCTCTAATTACGTTAATTTCTGAGTTAAGAGTGAACAGATTTTTGGATAACTTCCTCCATTGTTTAGTAAGGTTCGTCAACTGATTGCAAACATTTGTTCACTGATACCTTCAAATAATTAACAAATAAATCCCTGTAAATGTTGTTAATATCCCACTGATAAGACCACGCTTTATCGTCATGAGTATATAAGAAGATCAAGCTGCCTAGAATGGTAACGTAAAAACACCGTTCAATTGTTTCAGATTTTGAATTGAATGTTGACTGTTAATAAAGACAGGGAAAAGTTTCTTTGGGAGATGCGGTTAGAGGGCGTGTCGCTGTCAATATATTGGCATGGCTTCCACATTACGTGAGAGTAGTGATCTCACTATCATGAAGGCATGACGTAATTTCGATCACGTGAGGTAGTTAGCCAATCGTGGTTAGTAAGAGGAATCTGGTTATCTCCGAGCTATTACGGCACGGTGATTGGGTAGCCAGATAAAGCGCCCCCTTACGGCCAAGAGGCGCGAACTTGGCGATGTGAATCAGCGGGGGGAACAAGGAGAGTAGGGACGTCAGTGATACAAGCTGTTTATCAGCGTACATTTTTCAATGAAGCCGGGAAGACATCGTAAAGTTTCCAAACTATGAAATCTGTATCGCTGATCAGTATTCTTAATCCGTATGTATCTGGTTGTAAATTCAAGCGTTTGGATTTGTGTGCCAGCTCCCAATAAAGCTACATGTAGTATCTCCGTCTTTCATCATGTTTAATTAGCGCCCGATGTCGAAGAAGGTTATTCGGCGTACATCAAACGAAGATTATCATGGTGGTGTATATACACCACCTGCGTATTCAATACCTCCTGCATGGTATGAGTGTATGTTGTCCAGACATCCAGGTTGGTGGCGACTACAGCTAGGTTAACACTGCATTATCATTATATCTGTATATAATCTCTTGAAATAACACACGTCGGATTTTTGCTGCACAATGTTTTGTTGTATTAGGACTACATGTAGTTCTAGTTCACTGAATTGGTTTACTTAAATTTGAACACACACACCCACACTCTTACTGAAGATAAAATACCTATACTCGAATATAAAATATCTGTACCCAGGAAAATATGCTAAGCTGTAACCATAATATCGACAGCATCGTCCCAAGCATACTGTTTTTACGATTGGTAACCATTCTTGTGGTCTTGTGAGACCTATTATTATTACCAAACTACACAAGCTAGCTGGCCTGTTAAAGTTTCTATAACGGCATTACACGTGATTAAAAAACATGTTTGTAGAAAATAGAAGTTCATGTAATTCCAGTTCCCATCCAAATGAAACGGCATACAGCGGGAAAATGGGTGGATCGGGAGGCAGACGCTGAGGGTATTCTAACAACGGGTTCAGTTAACTTGCGCAAATTATCCATATCATGGAATGCCATTTAAAAGTGGATATTAATGGAACACGTATGGCAAGCCGTTTTACTTTTTATTCGGCATTTGCTGATATCATTAAATATTTGCTGATATTTTCAAATGATTTGATAATATCAGATGATTTGATGATATCAGCAAATCATTTGCTGATATCAACAAATAAAACGTATTTGCTGATATCAGCAAATACTTTATTGATATCAGCAAATGTTTTAGTGATATCATCAAACGATTTGCTGATATCAGCAAATATTTAATGATACCAGTAAATCATATGCTGATATCAGCAAATATTTGATGATATCACCAAATACTGAATAAATAGTAAAACGGCTTGTCATACGCACGTGCCTATGATCTAGCCTTCCTGAATAGTTGACTCACGGGAGACCCGATTGTATATAATAATCTTCCTCGTGGAGACAAGAATATACTCTAAATGATACAATTGGGATTTTTGTGCATCGGTCATTCATTTCCCCCGAAGGGAGTTTTCACATAGCCACACTACCAATGTATGGAGAAAAGCCTACTTCATTCAACTCGCACACATCATTCCTGTACACATTCACTCATAAAAGGCATCGTTCTTCATAGAAAATATTGCAGTCAAAGCCATTTTCTAGGGCATGATTTTCGTTTACGATTTGTCCACGATTAGGCGAGGTCGTGCGCGTAGATTCGATTCCCGCAATTCATTATGTCTCTACCCACAATCTCTAAATATAGCGTATGCTTGTATGTAACGGGCAGTATACTCCTCTCAATACTGCTGTGTGAAGAAATGACAGTGGCAAATATGCACATGTACGTTACTGTCTACCATAGATACGCAGATCGTGTACTTTAAGACAGGCAGTGAAACTGCACCCTCTTTCACATCATAGACACATCCAACCGAAGAAGTGACCGGTTTAACTAAGGCCCCACCTTGATTGATGAAAGTGACTGGTCTGTGTGTATGAAATGTCTTTACCTTGAAAATGATGTATGTAGGGATGTCTCCACTTTCACAACGTTATCTGTGTCTGGAGTGTTACCCTGAACAAAAACCAGTAAGAGATCTCTCTCATAATCTGCTCTCTTTGGTCATCGGAGGATATCCCTGTTTTACACCTTTGTCGAGTATAATTGGTTAATGTGAATTTCCGCTGAAAGCTGCACAACGTCATGACGCCTTTTCGCTGCTTTTCAAATTTCTGGAGAACAGGATGGGATCTCATATATCTGAGAAAACGCTAAAATATATTCATCGATAAAGTGGATCACACAATTCACTAGAATCACGTCATCACATACATGTAGTTTATTAAAGAGTGCGAGCCAATCTCTCGTACCAGTTTGATTTCTGATGGAAAACATAGGACGCTGCTGTTTGAGTGCGGTAATACAGTGATTGTGAATCCTGCAGTAGCAGAGCGGTGATAATGCAGTAGCGGCCAGTGGCAATGCGGTAAATAGGCGGTAGATTCGCAGTAGAAAAATCTCAACTACAACGGTAGATTGGTGTTCAACGCGAGAAATGCACACTGTACTGGTAACAAAAAAGATGGTAGAGTGCAGGGATTCTGTCCAATTCCGCTTGGCACGGTGGCTAGGGTACGTATGAACATGTAATTACAAGCGTCTGGTCCGTCATTCATAATTCAGCCGTCGTGCATTAAAGAATATCCGCGTCCATAATCCAAAGACATATTCCATATTCCATATAACAGTATTAGCACCAAATTCAAAAAGACAATCATAGTATACATAAACATAGGCCTGTTTCCTGCAAGAGAGAAGCGGTCAACAGTTTTCAATGATGCCGGCAAGACATCATGATGTTAAAAAAATATCAAATCCGTATCGCTGATCAGTATTCTTAATCCATAATATTCGTTGTAAAGTCGTCATCGTTGTAAAAGTCGTCATCGTCATCGTCGTCAAATACACAATAACCATGGTGCTCATACATATGAGGAGAGCTAATCTTGTGTTGGAATCCCATATAGCGATTTCGGACCCTCTATCTGTGCTTATGTGAGAAAGCTGTTTCAATCTTTATGGGATGCTGTGGATAATAACAAACTTCATAAGTTTCAAAAACTTAGGATAGTTTAGCAGCCAGAAACTTTTCGATCAAGCCATGATCAAGCGATGTGGAATCGGCCATACCCGGTTAACTCACGCACATTTACTAAAAAGGGAACCCGCCCAAGATGTATTCCATGCCACGAAGATACATATTCTGATCGATTGTATAGAGTTTAAGATTGTAAGAGATTCTTTTTATGAATCAGCCACTTTAGAAGAGCCTTTTAGTCGGATAAAGGAAAACTGTATTTTAGGTTATTTGAGAGAAATCGGTTTGCTGTATGTTTTTTTGTGTGTGTTGTGTTGATTACTTATAGATTGCTGGGTTGTTAGACTTGTTTTTGTTGGAATACTTAGAATTTTTTTTGATCGTCGCTGGTCTTAAGGCGTTTCGCTGGTGTTCGCTAGCCTTACACTACTGAGCCGGCACATGATCGAGCCCAGTTGATGCATGTGTGGAAGTTTGCCAATTACTTGCCGACGGGCGACGGTTGTCTCCGGGCACTCCGTCTTCCTCCACCATCCAAACTGGCTGTCACCATATGAGTGAACTACCCTTGACTGTGACATAACTCTGGTACGGCGTATCACGTTGGGCACACCGGTTCTCCTCAGATCACAGAAGTTAAGCAACGTTGAGCTCGGTCAATACTTGGATGGGTGGCCGGGTGCTGTACTGGTTTGGCTGATCATTGTCCGGGATAATTGAAACTGTGGACACTCCCGTGTTTTGGTACAAGTAGGCAACGTCGTGATATGACTGATAAAATGTTGAAAACGACGTTGAATCCTTCTCACTCCTACTCCTGTGACATGAATCCAAAACCCCACACCCCATCCCTCAATAGTCTTCAAAGAAACACAATACCTTGCTGGCATCATTGCAAACTGTAGACCGATTCTCTCTCGTACAAAACCCACCTTGTGTCTATGTATATGTTATGCTGGTTTTCATAACATTCTATACCACAGAGCAGTTTACTTCTTCTCGAGCGTGCTACGAAGGGCGGAACATTGTTTACCCACCCCTATGGTGTAGAGCAGAAAGGCAATTTTTAACGGAATATTTCAACATGATTTTTTTTAGCGGGATGACTATTATTTTAACTGTTAGTGTTGTACGGCAGATGCAAGCAATAACAAGCTCGTTTTCCTATCATGGTGACTGATCATCACGTCTCCTCATTCCCAAGTTTCGATGACTGTTCCGATCTGCATTCGATGATGTTCGTACCGAGTCGAGTTGAAGTTTGGAATGACGCATATTGTCGATTGTCCGAGCATGGCTTCTCGGAGGTATTTTCGGCTTGCAGGCAGTTAACCCTACCTGGCCTGGGAGCCATCATAACCCTCTACCAAACGTTCTCACCTATCTTCGGAACGACAAAAAAATTAAAGCTGACCCTCCGTGACTTTTAGTTCATCATATTGGGGTCAATCAAGATGGCGTCCATTGGGGTTACAGAAAAGTGATTTGTTTTTGTCATTTTTCATCAAAATTCCTGCTTTTCTTCGATGAGAATTCGATAAAATCTATTGTATTTCAAATCGCACTATCATTTACTGATTTATCAAGCAGTCTTTGCAAAGAAAATACACAAATAAAAAATTCGAAAAATCTACCAAAAATGCCTGTTTTGAAGACGACGACACTGTGACATGATCGAAGCGGCCATCTTGGACTTTATAACAATTTCTGGTAATGCTTAACCCAATGGTTTAGTGTGGTAAGTTTCAGCTCCCTAGCCCAAGGGGTAGGAAAAATATTGATGGGGGGGCGGGAGAGTCCCAAAAATCCCAGGCCAGATACAGTTGATTAATCTCTATTCCAGATGTGGAATTGTCTTTTTATTTTGTAAACGCTCTTGCAGTAGATCATATGTATTCCAAGATGTATTCCATAATGCATCCGGCGTACATCGTGAATTAGAAGTTCACGGACAATCCCTGAGCCGTTTATGCACGTTTGCAAAAACAAGTAGCCTGGATAACAAAAATGAAGCCATATTTAATGATGAAGAACATGTAGTTTACGTCGATTCAAAACAGACTATACAATTTTGTCACTCAAATGTCAGTTTCTGGACGATAAAATATCGGGAGTGCCTGCATATTTCGCATACGTATCTTGTCTAGTAGCATTTGCTGGACTCTCTTTGCTGGAAAGTAAGAGGACATCGATCACCGTGATAACACACGTTTATAGAAACTGGCTATACCACCAACCGCCTTCACTTAGATTGTCTGAAATTTGGTGTTAAATATTACAGCATGGTCTGTCAGATCTTTGGTGCCACGTTTCAAAACATATGTCTAAGTTCGCTTAATCCGGGGTTAGGGGCCGTGTGAACATCATGACGCTTTGTCAGCATCATTGAAAGCTGAAACTATCCAGATATGTCAACAATTCTCCATGATGTTGACCTAACAATATCGGTTATGGCATTGATTTAGTTGGATGAAAAACTATAGTACTGCAAATATCGATAAATATAGCGATTGAAATAATATCTGATTTAATAATCGCAGAATAAACGAGACCCTCTTAAACGGAGGCATCTTTGGTACTGGATTTTCAGCAACACAAATGAGGCATTCTTCTGAAATCCTTGAACTGTTACTTCATGATTCGCTCGAATTATTATACCAACAAATGGAAAGAGGTAGTAATGACATTGTTTCAACATTTACTGTTCACCCCGTAGCTATTACTTAAATAATCGTACACGCGTCATATTAGAACATACATAACTCATGTACATGGTTTGGACAAGCAAACATAACGTTTTCTTGAATTGGTCAAAGATAGATCTTACATTCTAAAGCAGCTTTCTCGATATTGTTTCTTCTAGACCAGCACGGTTCATACACAATCACGAATACTAAAATTTGTTCAACATCGTCTTTAGTCTTCCCTTCTATACTCTGTCACGAGCGGATTGACCAAAATGTGTTTTCTTTTATCCTGAACTGTGTCTTTATTAAGGAATAAAGTCGTCGTGGGATTGAAAAGCAATATACGCCTACTCGATCTGTGTATCAATTTCTTTCTCATGGCTATCTACTTCTCAGTCAATATTTTCTGTCAACATAAATGAAGTCTAATAATCTACAGAATTGTTTGTGAATTCTATGAAATGACTATCAATTATCGATAGCTATCGATACGTAAACGTGACATTATACCATTCTCATATTCGTTCCTAGCATCAAAGTGGTCATAATTTGCCTTAGTGGGTTTCCCTGTTGCAAATGACACTGCAGTCCGACGCACGCTGGTGAACGCATTGAAGATGTTATTTGCTTTGGAATAATCGACGATACTCATGTTGGATAATCATGACATAAGGGGATATCCGGTTAAGCAGTTTCCAGGTAACGTCTAAATTATTTGCTTAATATGTAAACATAAAAGAAATCGATCAAGCTTTTAAAGGAATCATATTCGTATTGCCTGTTTTTATGTTATGATAGCATAGACTATGTAACAATGGGGCCGTAAGAGAGTAATGGACTATACAGGGAATAACCTCGTATTGTCTGCTCTGTTTACACTCCAAGGGTAAAAGGTCACGATTTAAAAGGTGCATTGCACATGTGTGTCCTACCCTGACAACAGTCAAAATTCGTCAGATAATATAAAGAAAAAAATAGAGTTTTCACCAGACTGATTTGGTTGAGGTTATTCTTATCTGCTCTGTTTACAGACTGGAGAAATTGATTTCTATGCAGATAATAATTCATGTTCTAATCATCAATCGAAAGGCCTTTCCACATAAAATTACCACAGTTTATTCAAAACATGTACTAGTATATTATTAGCACATCAATAAAGCCGATAACTAATTTATGTTATGTGGAGCCAACCGTTAATTCGCCACGATCAACGACTAATTAAACTGGACAAAATTTAACACGTTTAAGACAGAAGACACCAACAGTACATAGTCCACATACAATCAAATCTTACATGATGCAGAATATAGGTCTGTGGGATAATATGGCTTCTGTCATGACTTCTTCGTTTTTCCATCAACATTTAATTTTTCATTTCATAGAAATGTTTATGATTCTTGAATAGCTTTAAAAAAAAAAATTAAAAGAAGAAAAAAAAAGGGTCGATTTTTCGGTCGGATTTTCCGAAAAAAATTTAATGCAATTTCTCCGCAAAAACAGCATGATAAATTAGTAAATATTAATGTGATATGAAATAAAATAACTTTTGCCCACTTTTCATCTCGGAAAAGCAGAAATTTTGAAGAAATGTGACAAAACATAACTTTTCTGGTACCCCACGTGGCCGCCATCTTGAATTCACCCATGATCCTCTGCTCAGGGGGGTATGCAAATGGGCTCAAAATGACCCCAATATGATAAAGTATAAAGTCCCGGAGTCTCAGCACTCCATTTTCCGTCGTTCCGGAGATGGCGCAGAAAGTTTGGTAGGGGGGCCATAATGGCCCCCCAGGCCAGGTAGGGTTAACAAGCACTTCATATACTCGCATATAGTATGCAATACAATTGATACATATAAATAAAGAGTTATGATCTATTTCCAATGCGCAATACATGAGTGAGATAGTTCAAGCTCATTTCCACTCGCATATCAGAGATGATTATCCATACATATCGTTTACTCTTTCAATTATAACTATTTATATGGAAATTAATGAAGAAAGCGAAATTAATTTCTTTCATGGCAAATTTTTAGTTATATTTGTAAATTCTACCACTCTCAAAATAAATATAGCCACTACCACAATTCCATACATGGTGTATTTTCACTGCTTTCAAAGACAACGGTCTTTCCCACAAGACTGTGGCTTATGCTCTTGAGTGTGGGTACATGCATCCTATTATACATACATGTACATGTAGGTGAAATCAACTCACTTAAAATTGCCGAAAGAGCAATACAGTAAGGAAACAACAAACTATGGTATATACATATTTATAGAACTACAATTAAAAGCAACATTAAAAGCCAACAACAGAATATGGGAAACATGTCCTTGCAAAGGTACAAAGGCGTAGATTACATACAGTTCATCAGATCAGAGCAGGATTTGTTGATATGTGATAATTCCTTTATGTTAAGTTGCAACGTTAACTCGAGTTTAGCATTCTATGTAATGTTATATTAGGCGTGATTGGGATTTTGACCTTTGTACAAACAATGATGACCCAATGCAAACTTCTAATATTTAATGGCGGTCTTTAATTTTAGCATTCCTCGATTACGCCCTCTAATGGATTTACCTCCCCCCCCCCAACCATATCCGTGAGTTAATGAGTCAAATTCGATAACCATAGCGCCTGATATAGTTTAGCATGTATAATCAATCTTTCAAATGGATGATATAGGAACTGTGTAAAAGTACACGATAGTGTCATTATATTAAAAATCGAAAGGGGGGTTAGGTTTATGAACATGCATGCAAAATCATGACGTTGATAACCACAGTGATTACTAGTGGGTGATAGGTCCAATAGTATCATATTTCATCTACATATGTTGGTGGAGGATATTTTTAACTATAATCAAGCATGAGTACACTGATCATCTGGATGTATAAAATATATTTGTCAGATTGTATATATCCAAATTTTTAGATGTTTTACTTTTTGAAATATAATTTCTTAGTTTATACCTGAACGAAGGATCTGCATAACCGAATTGACGTAACTGGGGTGGCCTTCCCATTGAATAAACATGCTCGGCAAAACCAAGCAAAGAAAAGGTTATGAGCATATTGGAAAATATTTACCGGGTGATTGTGAAAGTACTGAATGGCCAAATAAAAATGTGTCTGACTTTAAATGACCGTGTGTCTGACAGCTCTGCAAATAAACTGTTCACACACATTATCCATTGGAACCACTGATGATTTTTCAATTAATAGAGAGGAAAAGCAACTCCGAGCAGGGATGACAATTTCATTCTGTATATTTCGCTATTTGTTATAGCATCTTCAGCAGTGAACAAAGTTACAAACAGCTCCATGAGCACAGTATATATATAAGGCATAATGTGATTTTAACCAATACACATTTATGAACAGGTAAGCCAGCAAATTATGTCAGTCAATTATGTTGGCTCTGTTGATGATGACCCGATGTCTTTGTTGTTTCTTATAGAATCAAACACTAAAATTATTGATACAGCAGCTCACTGGTCTCAAGTGTTGTTTGAAGAAGCCTAAGCCATACTCCGGCACAATTTTAAATCAAGGATTGGAAAAATCAAAGGATTTAAATTTATTTAGGAAATATCATTTATAGATTAAGGATAGCTGTCCCCTTATAGGGTCAAAATTGGTCATATTTTTATTTCTGCTTTCAAATATTCACAATTTCCTCTAACATTTGGTGAAAAAATGAAATCAAAATTATAAATAGAAGTGCTTAAATATTAGGATTAAAAATTTAGTTTCTGAGGCACTGGAACAATTAAACAGATTGCCTTAGCTTGGGCTCTGATCAAAACCATGCAAACATTCGTATTTTTGTTTCTAATTATAACAGTGACACTTCACTCAGACACCCGCAGTGAAGTGATCTACACAATTCGCAATTCTCAGCTGAACAAGTTTTAAGTTTAAATTGGACTTTAAACCGCCTTGATGAAAAAAAAACTCAGTGTAACAGTTATCCAGAATGAACAGGAATTCGAGTAGGTCCCAATAGACAGATTAAAAATGTATTTGACAATAGAATTCAAGCAAAAAAATTTGATTAATTCATCAGTTGTATAGCTGAACACATTTTGCTCGATTTCTAATCTTTCATTTTTGTACAAAATCCGAGATTTAAACGTTTATTTCTCGAAATGTATCCATGCTACGCTTTTGAAATTTGGCATGCTTATTACTTATAAGGTGATCTAGTAAATGTTATCTCACTTTTTGCAAGTTCGGATTAGTTTTTAATTATTCAATTTATAAGACAAAAGACCGTAAAATAGTACGGTTTTTCAATTTATTTTAGTAAAACAAAACCAGGCAAAGATTAAAAAAATGAGATATAGTTTACTAGTTCGAATTGTCTCCTATCAAGGTATATCATCAAAGTTGAAACAAGACCAACAGTTTTCATGAAATTTCAATTGAAAAACGGACGCTATTGTTTTAATTTTAATTTTTTTAAATTGGAATATTTTCTACACAGTAGCAGCGTCGGTTATACAAATCATATATTTGGAATCCCTACGAGGTAAGCTTTCATAAGATATATAGTTTATTATGGTTATCTTGTATATTTATTGATACATACGACAAATTGTCACATGGGTGCAAAAACTGGCTTACCTATTCATAAATGTGTATTGGCTAAGATCACATTATGCCTTGTATATATACTGTGCGTATGGATCTGTTTGTAACTTTGTTCACTGCTGAAGAGGATATAACTAATAGTAAAATATACAGAATGAAATTGTCATCCCTACTCGGAGTTGCTTTCCTTCTCTACACACATTATACCTGGATGGGTCTATTATCCTGAGATTTCATGGCACTCGCCAACATTTCCTTCCGCCCAACATCCGAAAATTCCGACTAAGAATCTGTGCATTAAATGATTAAGTTCCTAACTATTTAACTCAGAGGTAAAAATAAATATAATGGCATTTTCCTCTCCTGTTATTGTCCCTCGGCACCCGTCCGTCCATCGCGACGTCGGGGCGGGACGTACGTCCGTTCGTGCGTCAGTCCGAAACTAAACGGACTCTTTTGAAATTTGGTATGTGGATACTTGCCACAAGATTTCGCTTCAGGATTGTTCTCATGCCGATCCTCTAAAAGGGTGGGATCGCCTATGTTCCTAGTTCCTAATTTTGATTCCATACAATATCTTTTGAAAACCCGAACGAGTTCTTTCCGTATTTGGTTTGTGGCTACTTTGCCTTGAGATCTCGATTTGGTTCGCTTCCCATGCCGAGGACAATGTAACGCTTCCACGACAAATATCCTTTTTTTTAATTCGGGGGAATTTCATGTTATCCTAGTCGTAAAATGTTATTATTGATCCTACGATAATTGCTCTAATAATTCAATCCTCTGAAGTGAAATTTTCTTCCATAAATTCGGGGATTATCAATTTATTAGAAAAGAAAGTTGACGAAATGGTTTAAAATCATGCAGATAACCCATGTAAATTTATCAAAATTAGTGTTTTGTTCACAAAATTAGGATGATCGAACACTAAAATGATATTAAATATTTGGCGTATATTACTAATCCTACTACATGAGAACGATCAACACATGCGCTTATACAATGGGCAAAAACTACTTTCAGCAGCTGAATAATTTTTACCTGTCATCATACTGCTAATCAACTGCTAACCAGCTGCAGACTAAACAAGTGTAATTAGAGATTACCCTATGTAACCGGCCTCCTCCTTCAGTTGATACAGAACGGTGCAGGCTTTAAAGGGAGGTAGACCCTGGTGATTATATCTTCGTGTGAAGATGTACCAGAAAATGGAAAAGATCCAAGATGACCTTTCTGACAATATTTTTTGTTGGGTTTAAAGTCAGATTTTTCGATTATTTCATTGATGCTATCCTAAAAAATATTGAATATTTAATTGATGTAAAGTTTGGACACTTTTATGCGCCAAAGAAAAGCGAACCACAACTATGAAGTCACTCTTTAATAACCGCCATTTAGAGTACGGTTTTGTATGAACGAGTGCTAAGCGCTGGGGGAGGAAAGGGCCTGCGAGCCCCTTCCTTGCGACCAGGACGAGTCCATACAACACAGTATAGTCTAATCAATTATTTTTTATACACCTTAACACAGAATGAAGAGAGCATTAAAATACATGAAGAAGTTCTGCTTCAATTAGGTTGAATTCCATTGAATGCTCACTAGCGCCCCTCTTATCATACAGCTGGTATGTTATTTAAAACACGTGTCGTTCAGACAGGTCTAACGAAAAAGTAGTTCCGACCACTATCATATCTAACTGCCCATTAATAATAAAAGCAATATTGTACACATATTGAAAATTATATAGGTGTATAATAAGATAATAAGTTATGAATTCAATGTGTCATCCTGGAGACGGGGGCCATTATGCCCGCAACCCGCCCCCATCCAGGCCTGGTAGTATTAAAGCAATGACACATTCGGTTTTTTGTTCCCTAAACAATTAGTATACTTGGGGTGCTCGTGGTTAGCTAAAGTGTAAGTGTGCATAATTTTGTACTTTGGACCATTATTTCTCAGTTGCTTTTACACAGGTAGCGCAACCTGAATAGTGTCGACAAATATATGTAGGTTCATTGTTTTGATGGGAAATTTATGCCGTACGACGCCGGGCATTACAGGTTAGTTTTTTCCTGGATATCCTTGCATTTACCAGGTTTACCCCATGTTTAGGCGTGTTCTCCATCAGACTTCCACGATGCTCATCCACCAACTCCAGATGAGTTGTTTGAGCGGGCCTATCATCACAGCTCTCGAGCTAGCGTATCTAATTTCGATTGAACCGGTGCTAGGGGGCCATAGTCTCTTCATTAACAGCTGCAACAAAAGCGAAGCTGAGATACTCCTGTTACGTCCGATAATCCACCGTATTCTCGGATCTGAATGCGAGGTGCCGAGGGATGCTTTCCTGGTGAGGCATATGGTTGCTCTTTAATCACCAGACGTCTTCAAGTTTTCCCACCTCTTGCATATCGCTCCAATTTAATTGTTTATGCCCAACCTTCGGAAACGAAGAATTATCGCGATCAGCAAAAATGGTAAAACAATTAAGTTTAAATATATTAACCATATCTGGTCTGGGCTTGCTAGGCCTTGTCCAGGCCTGAGGGGAGGCATCGCGGCCCTCAAAATATTTGAAAAAATGTGAAATGTAAAAAAGATGGCCGCTTTGATTTTTCAGTCAAATGTCTCGAATATTTTATTCGTGTGTTTTCTGTAGAAAAACTATGATAAATTAGTAAATAATAGTCTGATGTGAAATAAAATAGACTTTGTCCAATTTTTCTCGAAGAAAAGAAGAAATGTAGAAGAAAAATGACGAAAACTTCACATTTTTGGTACCTCACATGGCCGCCATCTTCAATTTTCTCATGATCATTTACTCGGGGGATTATGTGAATAGGCTCAAAATGAATCTAATATGATAGACTAAAAACACGCGGAGGGTCAGCCTTCATTTTTGTGTCGTCCCGGTGATACGGAAAAATGCTTGGTAGGGGGGCATGATGGCTCTCGGGCCAGATATGGTTAACTACATCACGGAACATATTTTCAAAGCAAGGATCATATTTTCAAAAACGGATCGTTTACCCGATCACATCTGCCCGTCATGTTTGTTTTCTTATTTATTCACGGTTCTCGGAGATGAGTTTTGAATGCTGGAACACTTCAAACAGATTGGTTAAATTTTGATGAGAATCATACTCAGACATCTCTTCTATAAAAATGAAGCGGACCATCTCTCTCGTCGAACAATTTTGACATCGTAAACTCCCCCGATCGGGAGAGTAATATTCTAGTGGGACCTGTATATGGCGTATTCATATTTCGCTTAGTAGCATTTGCAAGATCCTGTGTTAAATGTGGCGATTTTAATCAACGTCAAAAAACATTATTGCAGAACCTACACCACCAAGCGCCTTCACTTAAAGTTTATCAAATTTGGCGATACATATCGTATGATGATAGCAAACTCCTGGCGTAGCGTGCAATATCTATGACGTTACGTTTAGTAACTTGTGTCTAGTTCCGCTTTCTCCAGGGCTAGGGGCCGTATGAAACCATGTATCACAAGATCATCACAGTGTTGATATGAACAAGCACAATCAAAGCGTGATTGAGATACATCATCTTGTAGATGCTATTATACACTGTTAATCATGTGTGGAGGATCTAAACACATAATCTACGCGCATACCTGTCAACACTTTTTCCACACGTCATCCCGCTAAACATGTGGTTTAGTGATTTGGTGCTTAGGGTTTAACATGTTTATCGACAGTTCCCTACTAAACATGTTTAGCCATAGTGCTCTGCTAAACACGTTTAAATCCTAAACATTACATCGGGGGAACATGTTTAGCCATTGGATGTGTGGAAAAAGTGTTGACGAGCATGCGCGTAGCTCAAGCGTTTAGCTTCTGAACATGTTTAGCAATGGCAGTATGGATGTTATGTTCTTCGACTTCATATTCTTTGTCTCCATGGACACACCATGCATCCCCTTCTTGGTGCCAAGGCACACAACTAACTGCTGAATCTACTTTGGTGGAGAAATCAGAGGCCAACAACAAACTGAAATAAAATAATCCATAAATTTATTGAGGAAATTAGTCATTGGGCCACAAGGTTGACAGCACAGTTATCAAAACTAGCCTTAAAAATAGTCAAACTGGCTCATTTAATATCTCCACAACAGGTCGTTTAAGCTGCTTCTACATAATCAGGGGAAACAACTCAGAATCATGCCATCAGGTGGAAAAAGTCCTTAACATCCACAACTACTGTATGGTGACAATTAAATCGTCAATTGAATTCATTATAAATCCGGAAACTATACATGAAAGTTGGTGAAAACCAGCCTTAAAAATAGCCAAAATGGTGTATTTAATATATCCACAACAGGTTGTTTAAAATGCTTCTGATATACATGATGAAGGGGAACAACTGAGCTCAGGAAAATGTGAATCAGGTTGAAAAAGTCCAACACATGCACAACTACTGTATGGTGACAATAATGTGTATTACGTCGTCAATTGAATTCATCATAAATCCTGAGACTATACATGCAGTTACACTGGTCTGCTTTGGAATGTAGAATAACATATATATGTAGCCACTTTCCCCAGATCGGTTAATTGGAAATGGAATGATTTTAATTGGTAAATCAAGGCCTAATTCGCAAAAATATCACAACTCTGCTTAAGTCACTTTCTTCACCTTGATTCAGTTGTATAATGTATATCCTAAGTATCAATCCAGCCTGGACAAATATATATATTTGAGGTTTGAGGAACAAAGGGTCATAACTCTTGAAAATATAACCGATATGCAGAGAAACTTTACACTGCACAACTATGGGGCATTGTCCACATAACATGCAAATTTCATACTTGTCCATACAATATTAACCGCGATCCAGCCCGGACAAGTCCCAATTCACGGAGATTTCAAGAACAAAGGGCCATAACTCTTGAAAATCTAAGCGAAACACGGAGAAACTTTATGCTGCACAACTATGGGACACTGACCACATATCATGCAAATTTCATACTTGTCCATACAAATCCAGGAAATCCAGCCCGGACAAGTCCCAGTTCACAAAGATTTCAAGAACGAAGGGCCATAACTCTTGAAAATATAACACTCGGGAAGGACTCAATTCGCACTTCTGGTTTGGTCTTTAATTCTTCTTGAAACTTCAACCAGGCGTTAACGTCCAGATCCGCAAGGTCTGTTCCCTTGAATAACATAAGAAAATAAGAGGGTGTGTCAATTTTGTGCCAATTTGCAACTCATATTTGGATAGCTTCAAATTTAACTAAGCAAATATTGAGAAAGATCAGACAAATGGATGAATGTGTAAAATATATGCTTAATGCCTCTAAGGGCTGTTCCAGGAAAATGTACATGGGGGGACAGATCCCCAACAACTCACGCAACCCATATGTCCAGTGTTACAAGCGGAGTAGCTAGCAGGTCCTCCGCCAAGTAGCCTGTTTGAGAGCGTACAGCATATACGCTTCCAATAACTCCTTAAATATAACTTGGAAAGTGGATATGTGTATATGGAAAGAGACGTTTATCTGGAATTGTTGAGACAATTTGAGGAGGTTTGGGAATCAGTAATGGGTAGTGTAACACTGGAATGGAAGTCTGTAGTCGTATATGGGTTTGTGGATGGTGAGATTTATAAATCGATGGGAGGAATGGATTAAGATATTGTGTTCACAACACATATGTGCACAATATACCCATATTGGGTATACCCATTAACCGAGTGAAATCCAAAATGGTCAATGGCAGCCATCTTGGATTACATAATGAGATCAATACCAATGGCCATCTAGTAGCTGATGTGAAGCACCTTCTCAAGTTTGACGTCAATGGGGTGAATTGTTCTCACGATACCGCGTTCACAAGATGCGGGACAGACGGAATCCAAGATGGTCAATGTCAGCCATCTTGGATTACGTACCTCAGTGAAAATCAATACCAATGGCCATCTAACTAAGGTGAAGCACCTTCTCATGTTTGAAGTCGATTGGTTAAGTTGTTCTTAAAATATCATGTTCAAAAGATGCAGGATGGACGGAATCCAAGATGGTCAATGGGAACCATCTTAAATTACATACATGTACTACCTCAATGAAAATCAATTGATACCAATGGCCATCAGATTGATGTGAAGAACCTTCCCAACTTTGAAGTCGATTGGTCATATTGTGCTCGAGGTATTGCTTTCACAAGATGTGAGACGGATGGAATCCAATATGGTCAATGGCAGCCATCTTGGATTACTTACCTCAGTGGAAATCAATACCAATGACCATCTAACTGATGTTAAGAACCTTCCCAAATTTGAAGTCGATTGGTTGATTTGTTCTCAAGATATCGCGTTCGCAAGATGCGGGACAGACGGAATCCAAGATGGTCAATATCAGCCATCTTGGATTACGCACATCAGCGAAAATCAATACCAATGGCCATCTAACTAATGTGAAGCACCTTCTCATGTTTGAAGTCGATTGGTTGAGTTGTTCTTAAAATATCATGTTCAAAAGATGCAGGATGGACGGAATCCAAGATGGTCAATGGGAACCATCTTAAATTACATACTACCTCAATGAAAATCAATTGATACCAATGGCCGTCTGACTGACGTGAAGAACCTTCCAAAGTTTGAAGTCGATTGGTCCAATTGTTCTCGAGTTATCGCGTTCACAAGATGTGGGACAGACAGAATCCAATTTGGTCGATGGCAGCCATCTTGGATTACGTACTCAAGTGAAAATCAATACCAATGACCGTCTAACTGATGTGAAGCACCTTCTAAAGTTTGAAGTCGATTGGTCGAATTGTTCTCAAGATATCATGTTCACAAGATGTGGAACGGACGGCTAGCATCTTCAAGTCCTCCCACCACTTCGTGGCAGAGGACAAAAAACAAGTAAACAGGTAATAACACATAGCGTTATAAATGCCTTCTTTAGTGGCACAAACATTAATGGGTGGATGGTACACGTCCCATCGTCTTCCCTTAATGTATATACAGACATTAAATCATGATTTTTAGGAATTTCAGGATTTGAGGTCAGTGACCTTGATCTTTGAACTTAACCTACATTTTGGTACACGACACATCCTGTCCCCCTACTGTATATACTGACACAAAAAATATATATTTTTAATGATTTCTTGAATTTGGGGTCACAGTAACCTTTGACCTTGACCTAATTTTTGGTATGCAACATCTTTTCCCCCTACTGAATCCACTCAAAAAAAATCAATAATTTTCTGATTTTTATGCCTGACCTTAGACCCCTGACCTTGACCTACATTTGGTATGCGACACATCGGTCTCCCTTAGGGTATCCACTCACCAAATCTTGGAACTGTAGATAGAAAATTGTCAATGATCAATGAATTCTGGATTCTTAGGCCACAGTGACCTTTGACCTATGATCCGACCTCAATTTCAGTACACGACACATCATTTTGACCTAGTGTATCCTCCACTCACAAAAAATTGCCACTGTGGATAGAGAAAACGGTCACAGGTATAGAACGAACATGAATGATTGAGTGGATTTTTGGTTTTTAGGCCAGTGACCTTTGGCCTCTGACCTTGACCTCCATTTGATATGCGACATCTTTTCCCCCTTCAGGGTAATTGACTCACCAAAAATTGGAACTGTGGATAGAAAACTTTCCCAGATATAGACTGGACACACGGGACGGACAGACGGACATTCGGACAGACGGACGGAAAGTGCCATGATCACATAATACGTCTGCCTTTTGGGTGGACGTATAAAAATGGAGATGAGGATTGGGGTAGGTACATAGTTTTTGGAGCTACATGATACTTTTGATTCAAATAGTCATGCTCCTTTTGACTTCATTGTAGCTTGCACACCCAATGTCAGTTAAAAGGCCAGTGCATTGCATCATTTGTGTATAAAAGGACTATGAAAATGTCATTAAATGTCGGGACTATTGTTCGGACAAGGTTCAGTTTGCAATTGTCATCATCCAATTATCAAAAAAAAAACCCACATAGTTGCATTTGTAATAATCCTTACTTAAAACAATCTGCAAATGAACTAAAGAAAAATAACTAACTATCAGCATGAGCTATAAACATCCAGTAAAGATGTGAGTGCAGGGCTTGAAATATTGAAAATCACCAACATGACATTTGTCCTGCTAGGCAAAAAATTTACAGGATATACTGACTTTAAGCAGGACATTTTTTTTCATCGGGATGTTATCAATTTTCATTCACATTATATTATGTAAATAAATTCCAGAATTAAACCATTAAATAATTCTGAGTTTGTTTTAACTTTATCCCAAATTTATAACATTATTATCAAATTAATAATCATTGGGGAAACAAATCCAAACTGGTATGCCGGTGTAAGTTAACAAAATCGTGTATGGAACATCCATTCTAATTGATTCAGTCGTAGTATAGTTGTACAGAACATCGTCCGCGAGTCCTCCTTGTAGTCTAATCAGGACCGATGAACGCGCCATTCAGCCTTTGTTGCGTGTAACACCAGCTGATGTCGACGAACTATCTTTTGGTACTTTCTGAGGAACTGTTTCGCTCTGATTTCCATCTTCGGGCTGCCTTTTTTTCCCCCAGAAGAAGTGAATCCAAATTTAAACAAACCCGCCATTTTTAGACAGCGAGACAGGAAATGGCAGATTTGATTTACCACATTCCTAGTAGTCGTCCAGAATATGGTAGCCTAGCATGAGAAATATAGCGTAGATGCGAGTCGATGAGCTAGGCTCTGCAGAACGGGCTTTCTTGAAGAATGACGTGACCCGCTGCGGTCAAATGAAAAATGTTTTAATCTTATCCTGCTAAATAGGTCACCGGGAAAGCCCAGCCGTAAACAACAATGACAGCACTGGATTTTTGCAACGGGAAAACGTAAAGCGATTTTTCGATCGCAGTGAAACATCGTGGAAGACACTAAAAATTATTTTCTTCTAATCGCTTTGTTTCTCTGTCTGCCTGATGCTGAAACTGTCGGACAATTGTCCGACTGCCGGAAAATATTGTCGGACAAGTCGATTTTCTCTGGGACATGTCCAGCAAATAGATAGACATTTCGAGCACTGCAATGAATAATCAGAACTTAATAATTCAAGTTATGACCTATACTCACAAATTCTGCATCCTGGAAGAGGGGACAAATCTCAAAAAGATTCTTGACCGAACCATCCCTGACTGACCCAATTGCCTCTCGCCTGTTCTTATGGAGAATTCGGAATAACTTTTTTAGTAATGGCTTGTCTCGGCTTCCTTCTTTTTAGAGTTCCTCATCAAACTTTTCTTTCGCCTCAGGAACAGATGATATAGCTAAAATCAGAAAAGGTACACAGGTAGAGAAAAACAGCATGGTCAGTACTTCATGTAAGAAACTGTTGTTCAGGCTTATTATTATTATTATTATTATTGAAAATAATCCTGTCTTGATAAATTGATCTCCTCACACAAACGGTCACCATTGCTCAGTTCGTGATTCTCGGCCCGAAAGTTGGGTTTGCATGTTCATTCATGTTCACCATATGAGAAAGTTATTATTTTACATATTCCCAGTATCACATGAGCGTGATTGATTTATGATACATCTGGCTATGCTGCCAAAATGGAAGCGTGGGTTGATGGACATTCACAAATGTGCTGAAAAGAAGACACAGATTCGAAAACAATGTTTTATGTACATATTAGTAAATTTATGAAATGGAATATATGAAAAACACACAAATGAACATCAGAGATTTTTGCAGAGTACAACTTCTTCGATGATCGTTTAAGTTCACTGAAAGTGAGGACATGCGACAAATAGCGGAATTGATCATTCCGCAATCTATGCAAATTATCTATGTGTCAAATTATAACAGGTTGGGGAAAATACCTTGATCAAAGTATTATACCTTTATCAGGGTATTATACCTTGATCGAAGTATAGGCCATTACCTCGATCAACTTCAGTTTTTGTATATTTATGGAAAATGTGGACATCCACACATACCCTGGACTGCATGAATCTTTCAACAACATCTATGGCTTCATTATTCCATGATTTTCACTGCAACTTATTGCTTCATTTTATGTGACTAATATCAGTTATGATGCTTGTTTGAGGGGGCATACGAACTATTTACATGGTCAGTGTGGGGAATTCTTATCGGTCGAGCCGTCAAACAAACATCATAACAATTTTATTATGCCGAAGAGCCTTTGTTTAAGCCGAAAACGCGACTACAACAACGATTAAATGCGGTTTGTTTTCGTAAGACAACTTCAACTGAATCACATTTCCTGACCTAATACGAAAGAGTCGCGCATGCCCACAACGTCTTTGGGTTGAAAGCAAACGCTGAGGCGCAACGTCACAAAGCCATTGATACGACGTAGCTCTTCGTTTTGTGACGTGTCGGCTTTGTGACATTGCATTGAAGGACAGGCTACGTCAATTCCACCTTCCACTATGGTAACGTTAACACGCGATTGTTCGTATTAGGTGTGTGGCTGCCCTAATATGAACAATTTATGGGATGGCAATTGACCAATCGGCTATCAAACAAGCTACGCTGAGGCGTAATAATCGTAATAATCATTCAAATTAGCCACTCTAATATTTCAAAAATGAAACATGGCTTCAAATGACATATTCGGTGAAATTTATTATGTAAATGAAAATGGCATGTGATGGCAAACATCCATCTCAGAGTCTGAGTCATATCTAAGTTGCATGAATGTAGATGCACTGACTGATGAATAAATTAAATTAAATTGTCTGATGCAATGCACAATCTCCTAGCATGCGCACACATGGCAGTCATAATACCCGTAGCAGAGGTATGTTTTTTTATGTGCACATGCTAGCAGTTTAGACTATGTGTCTGTCAGTTAAACTTGATTTATTAACTAGGCATTGTCTCTCAGATCCTGCAATTTGCGCATGACCTTGACATGGAAGTATGCCACCACATGCTATTTTCATTTACAGAATAAATATCACCGAATATGTCATTTGAAGCCATGTTTCATTTTTGAAATATTGAAGTGGCTAATTTAAATGATTAGTCGCATAAAACGAAGCAATACGTTGCCGTGAAAATCATGGAACAATGAAGCCATAGATGCTGTTGAAAGATTCATACAGTCTGGCAAATGTGTGGATGTCCACATTTTCCACATTTATATAAAAACTGAAGTTGACATAGCCCTATACGCCTATTATTGGTATTAATCGATCGAGGTTTTATACCCCGATCAAGGTATAATACCTCGATCGAGGTATTTTCCCCAACCTGTATAAGCTCCAACGAGCTATTTAAGCTATACAAGTAGAAGGAGCTAATTTAGCTCGATTTGCAATAATCTCAACCGTTAAATACCATACGAATGTGGCAGGGTAGCCCTTCGGACCTGCTAGTGAAAATTCATCAGCATATCGTCATTCATTAATCAGGTAATAAATGGCTAATATCAAACGAGCGAAAAATCACTCTCTAAGAAAAAAAGTTGTAAACTCATGAACTGAACTTGGAAACTTTCAACTTACAGTTACAAATTACAGTTGAACTGTCAAAGATGAATCCACACGCAGAAAGGTGCTTCTGATTGATCACATCGTATCAGGAGAACAGCTGATAACAGTTTGCTCTAATTTATAACAATCATCAAACATGATTGTGGCAATCTCCAAAATTTACACAGCAAACGTGAAAATCCAGCCTCCATCAACCTGCTGCATCAATGTTGATCGCGCCCCTGGTGATAAATTGTAGGTTGACAAAAGATCTCTAATCCAGGGGAGCTAATCTTTCTCGACCTCTGTGAAGAATAAAATAATATTACGTGTAATACATATGCAGGCCTAGGCCAACGGGATCAGGCACCAAAAACAACAGAAAACTAAATAAGCTCTTAAAAATGTATTTCTCTATTTCAGTGCCAGATTCTATCATACTTCATGATGACAGATGGTTCGTACGTACTCTCTCTGATATTGTCAGATCACCATCGGCCATTAATTCGAAATAGTACGCCGGCTATTTCCGAAAATTCAACAGCAAAGAATCAATGGAAGTAAAATCTGAGTTTCCTGTATTATTCAGCTGACCTTGACTTACCTTGACTTATTCTAAGTAGTAAACTGAGGTGGCTTTGTTCTAGCCATCGTTCCACGATCCCGCCCCTTGTTTCACCAACAAATGCAGAAGCAGACGCTCACAAAAAAAACACGTGAACTTATTAGCCAATCAGAATATCGATATACAGAGGGCGCTGTTAATTTGCCCGCGAATATGACTGACAATTTTGACATGTTTAGCTGAAACATGTCTTCATTATCCGCTTGTCAGCATTAGTCGTGTTTAACAGCTCCACGTCAGAGGTTTATTCAACACGTTTAAAAGCTAAACGGGTCTCAAAATCACATCCACTGGCGTTTAACTTGTTGAAACTGTGCACTGTAGGTCTTCAAACGGGACTGAAACACGTAGTAATCTAAACCTGTTTAGCTATTTAGACGGATATAGCTCCATGTGTTTAGCCATGAAACACAATGAAGCTAAATACGTTTAGCGAAATGACACTTTATAAAACACGTTGATGTGTCAAACGTGTTTAACATATGTTTAAAAGCTCCACGCCGACTTTACAGTGTACCATTGAGTATCATGTGTATGTGCTGGGTTACTGTAATATTTGTTGTCCCTACCTAAACGAATTGACATTCTAAATAGTTATATTTCTTTATTACAAAGTTATCAGTACTGGGAGAATCGTTAGCACACAATTTTCGTGCCAACCTTTCCCCACTAACTGTACCCGAAAGCAAAGGATTGCTAATGGTGACATGCTAGATTCCAAAGAATGACGAGGAGAGGCTACATTTCAACGATGAAGTCAATGTCTTATGGGATCAAAACCAATATCGAACGACCGTGGACTTTCGACCGTAGCCAAATTTCATTCGAGACAAATTGACTAATGTAAATTCCCAATCTGCTCGTTTTCATCGCGGGCCTCTGATCAGAAATTTGCGACCATTTGCTGGCTGCGAATTATTCAGATTACTTACGTCGCACCGTTGAAGTCAATAAAACTAAACATCTGTATAGATCAATAGCACATCGTCACTCCAGTGTACTCAAACTTGTTTTTTTATCAAACCCAACGTAAAACGCCGAACCAAACACTCATTCAGAGCGAAGTTTGATCAGTTATAAAAACGTATGCAGAATCATTTGATCTTCAATCCATTTGTAATGACGTAACCCACGAACATCCGATGGTCGGACCTGACTGTCGGACTCTACAGGAAACTTCTCTGGGACACAAGAGGTTGACCATTGTATGAAGCTGTGAAAGTCAACAGTCTCAGTTTCCCTAGTTGAAACATGTTCGAAAAATGTGTTAAAGTAACCTATACTCAATTAAAACAATAACGAAGAGTTTAGAGCAGTTGACTTAGCTGGAAGTTGGATTAGTGCAGAGTTTTCCGAATTCTAACTTATCAAAACGTTACATAACGAATAATTGAAAACAGAGTTAAGATAAGTATAATAATTACAGAAAAAGAAATCATGATTATTGTGAAAAAGAAAACTTACTTTTCTTATCTGTTATATTAACCGGAAATTAGACTGTTCCGCCCCGGCGGAATCCCTGACACGTGAACTTTTTGCCCCAGGCGATTCTGACCAAATTACACACAAACCGTAGCGGTCACTTTCCATACAATTTTCAATTTTTCAATTCAATTATTTTTATTGCTCGACTCTGTCACATATAGAGTATGACAAATAACATAATAATAACAAAATAATATAAAAAACAATTAATAAAGATAAAGCCTCTTACTGTTACTGTTACTGTGGCAATATCAATTTGTAAATTCACGTGCATCACTATAGCAGCTCCCTTCGTAGCTCGTGATCGATCATCGTTCGCTAGTGAATAATACATAGTGTTCAGTTAAGTTCGGAAAGAGAATAGTTCGTCATTAAAACAAGCAAACGATATATTGAAACTAGGATGTATACGTGTTCGACTGATGTAGTTTTATTGGTGATTCCAAGTTGAAATTTGTGGCAACAGGGCATTTTATGAGTGAGTGACTGAGTGAGTGAGTAGGATTTAACGTCGGTTTCAACATTTTTTCAGTCCTATCACGACGGTGATCGGTATATCGGTGTCATACATCACCTTCCGTATACATATGCAAACAACAATAGAAATAATTTTATATAATATCGATATTTCCCGCTCTTTCCACTGAAATTAACATTGCTAGGAAATGAGCCTATGATCAGACACTGTCTGGCTTTTCTGTATTGTTTTCTGAGAAGCGGATAAAAATCCGACGGTCAATAATAATTGTCGTGACAGACGAACTGCCGATAAAAGAACGCCTGGGGATGGTCAGAGTTGCGTTCACGTGGGAAATGTTCTGGTAAAATTTGTTTTCATTCGATGATCCTTGCACGGCAATAAAACCGTGTTGATATACAGCAGTGTAACCCATGATTCATATGATTGACGTCTCGCACTATCGCCTTTGTCGCGTCATCACTCTATGACCAGATATTCACCACAGAACTTCATTGGAGTTTTTCCTGCTGATCAGCATTTCTCATGATCACTTTGATATTCACTGGCTCTGGTTTACCAAGCTTGGGCAATTCCATCTTCAATCCCGGTTGTACAACAGTGTGGCAAAAGCTACATCATGCAGTCATACAGTATGGAGATACTCTGTATATTAACAGAAGCTGATATAGTTCTAATCCCCAAGATCTACCGTAATATGCGCTGGTTGGATGTTTGAATTCGCCACTAGCAGACAGCCAATAAGGCAGTCAATAATTTGCCACTAGCAGCCAGCCAATAAGACAGTCAATAATTCGTCACTAGCACCCAGCCAATAAGACAGTCAGTAATTCGCCACTAGCAGCCAGCCAATAAGACAGTCAATAATTCGCCACTAGCAGCCAGCCAATAAGACAGTCAATAATTCGCCACTAGCAGCCAGCCAATAAGATAGTCAATAATTCGCCACTAGCAGCCAGCCAATAAGACAGTCAGTAATTCGCCACTAGCAGCCAGTCAATAAGACAGTCATGTTGACCGTTATTTTCTGTGCACGCCAAACTTACCAGTCGCATGAGAAATACCGTCGTTTACTAATCATTTACTATAGCGACTGTGGATAACGGCTAAATGATATCGTATCCGTAGAACGTTTGAAACAATTGAAACCAACAGTTTTTTACACCGAGAATAAAAACGATTTATCCCCGTACATCATTTCTCGGCTCGCTGTAAGAAATGTCTCATGGACTAACTATACTATGAAATTGAATTGTATTTATTAAATGTCATGGAATGCCGATATTACGACTCTTGACATACGTACTATATGGCGTTGATATAATTTGTATGGAATGAATTATCCACCTCATTAAATGGTCATTGCACAGTTTTAAGTCCAGGATGAACTGAGATGTAGTGCATATAATGCGACGTTGAAATCGATTGATTTTAAAAATGAAAGCAGTTAACGATATCGGCGATCCTAGTAAACAAAGGCTATATTATGCATCGATTAGTTGTTCATTATAATGTTTGTCGTGGTGAAGAGCCCAAACGAGCAAATGTAATCTACAAAGCAACGCTTTACTTTCCGGATCGCTATATAACATCACACCAATCGTAGTCTCCATAAGATAAACACGGTCTGTCGTCATATTTCGTGCATCATGCCGAATCACATGCCCATAGAGGGAAGAATTTAGTTGCATGATTGTTGTGTTCTACTACCAACAATCTCGTGAGCTTTCCATGGTTAGCTATCAATGTGACTGTTCCACCGTGTGCCTGGCAACAAGAATATAATGGACTAGAATGGACCAATGCTGAACCACTTCTTTTCTGCGATGGGATGAATATTCGATATCATTTGTCGTTATTAAAGTAAAGGGTTGTGGTTGAATAGGAAGAGTCAGATCCGACATTCAATATTCAGCCGTCGGCCATAAAAGAATTTCCCCGTCAATAATTAAAAGACGTATTTCGTAATACAGTTAGCGCCAGTTCCAAATGTGTATGAAATAAAAATAATATAACAAGTTGTCAACAAGACATGGTGATTTTCTTTGGATACAACTCGAATGCCTGATCATCATTCTTTATCCAAATGAATTTCCAAGTCGTTACCAGAATATGTATCTGACTCTCCTTGATTATGCAGATGTAAAACACATGCTATCAAAACAACGGCTACGCTCGACTAAGTCCCGTACTATTGAAAGTCACTATATGCTATGGATGCCCCATCAACATTGGGACCTCATGTCTCGGATTAAAACAGAAATGAATGGGATGTAGAAAAAATAACCATATCTTTTTATAGTAATGAATATAAATTGATTATAATTTTATAATTTGATAAGGCATTAGTTCGTTCATGCGATATTAAACGTATTGAAGGAAATTAGTAAATCAAACTTTGCATAATGTAAATTAAACCATCAATCGCAGATGCCTATAATATTGTCTTCACAAAATTTGTCAAAAGCAATGTTTTGAAGTTTGTTGCGTTAAAAAATATATTGTACTCACGTAAAACTCTCGGCTTAACAAAAATGAGAAAGGAACTAAAAAGGGTTGCGTATATCTGAGACGTCTGGCCAGTGTACGAGTTGTCCGAGCATTTCCATCATAGCTCTAGATTTGTATCTAATACCGCTTATGCCGGTGCTAGGGACCGTGTGGTCATATCATCCAAGTTGCCACATGATCAGGTACAATAAAAGCGTACCGGAGATACAACACATATCACGAATCGTTAGATTCTTGGTATGTGCTTTAGAATAGGTTTACCAGAAGTATATTCTGTGAAGTCATGTGACGCAGTCAGTATGTCGGCACCTCTTCCCACTTCCCTTATATGTGTTGTAATTGTGTGTTAAACGGCAAGACAATTGTCACCGTGAAATATGTTATTATCTCACATACACGACCTTTCTACGAGAATGGAAATATAAACGATTACATATTTCAGGATAGGTGTATTGGGCATAATCAGTATTGCTTATACGTTACATTGTTTTAAAAAGTCTTATGCGCCCGTTCAATCTTGTCTGTATAACATTTCCGGGAAGGTAGCCATAATGGAGAACAATATTCGACCGGACGACGGACTGGAGAATTGTATAAATATAAAACAGATTTTTGCGATTCAAAAGCCAATAATTTCAAACGAGTTCGCGCGCACAAGATTTCGTATTTTCTTCACCTTACCCAGTAAAACATCTCCTAAAACATTAGCATAACTTAATACACTGCACATCATAAGTTACATACATGCCGATTTGCAGTTTGTCATTACCTATCTATACAATGAAATTGACATTGTTAATACTATAGTATTGATTCAATGCAATCAATTCCCAATTCTAAATCTTCAATCCTTTATTCTAGAACTAGAACTTTGACTGGTAGATCCCGAAACTTTATTTTAGTCGTGATGTTACTGAGACGGTCATGGAGTAGAAAAATAAACTATAAAGAGCTTTCAATGGCCATTTGTTGACCGAGAATGTTTTTGATGGAAGGCCGTCGAAATATCGGCATTTGGAGCGTGAAATGTACATTTACATATCGCAGCATGAATAGCTTTATCTAGAGTCATTGAAAAGTGCCTTGCATAGTCTCTATGAGAAGTGGAATCGAAAAGCTGGGAGAATTGGGTGTTAAACAGGATATCCGGCGTCAACCAGAGTCCAGAGATATGTAATATATTTCTACATCCTTTACTGTTAAATGTAGGTAAAATTGTCGGGTCATTTTGTCAGGTGTACATTGAAACATTCGGTTGTAAATATCTGACTCAGCAGTCAATGAAGTGAAATGACAGGAATACACTTATAACCCGTTTAATCTTGTTGAGGTTTTGAATTCATTATTCATCTACATTGAGAATAGAGTTTGAAACCATGGCCAGCTGGATGATGCTTTCAATACCTAGTGAATTGAATTCCTCTCGTGTGTCACCTTTGGCAACGAATTTGTGCACCAAATTCAAAAAGACAATCATAGTATACATAAACATAGGCTTGTTTCCTGCAAGAGAGAAGCGGTCGACAGTTTTCAGTGATGCCGGCAAGACATCATGATGTTCCAAAAATATCAAATCCGTATCGCTGATCAGTATTCTTAATCCATAATATTCGTTGTAAGGTCGTCATCTAAAGAATTATGTATCTCAGTCACGCTTCGATTGTGCCTGTTCATATGAGCACCATGAGGATCTTGAAGTACATGGGTTCATACGGTCCCTAGCCCCGGGTTAAGCGGAATTAGACACAAGTTACGAAACGTAACGCCATAGATCTTGCACGCTACGTTCGTATTTTGCTATCAGCATGCGATATGTATCGCCAAATTTGAGAAACTTTGAGTGGAGGCGCTTGGTGGAATAGACCCTGTTTTATAAGTTTCTGCAACAATGTTTTGTGACGTTGATTAAAATCGTCACATTTAACACAGGATCTAGCAAATGCTACTAGGCGTGATATGTATACGCCATATGCAGGTCCCACTGGAATATTACTGTCCAGAAAGGGATAGTTTACGATGTCGAAATTGTAATCATCTCTTTTGTCATACAGTCGACGAGAGAGAAGGCCCGCTTCATTTTTATAGAGATATAGGTCTAAATATGATGTGCCTGTAGGGTTATCTGTAGTTTCCTTCAAATCCAGTTAAGGTGGATATATATCCTTCACTGCGTCATTTATATAGCGATTATCCACAGCAAGAAGATCGTTTATATAGCGTTTGGTGAATGAGAAGGAACGGGCTTTGAATGGATCGGTTTTTGAAAGCGCCTGCATATAGTCATATTCATAAGAGAACAGATATAGGTCAGCCAACAGGGGCGCACAATTAGTACCCATTGGAATACCTATATGCTGCTGATATATTGTGTTGCCAAATTTCACATAGATATTATTAATGAGAAATTCAAGCAACTCTATAAACAAAGAAACATCCCATAAATGATATCTCTTGTATGTAGTAGAGCTAATAAATGCTTTATGGCATCCGACATTAATATATCTACGATCAGTTTTCTTGAACACAGATACTATTAATGAACTTAGACGGTCAATAAGGTCCTGATTAGGAAATGTAGTATAGAGAGTCGAGAAATCCCACGTGGATACATGTCTATACGGTATGTGACCTTTAGCATCAAGTTCTTCCGTAAGACATTTGGAGTTTTTCAATATCCACATACATTCAACGCCAGAGTTTTTAGAAATAGTGGCGCAATACCTTTCCCAAAATCTTTTTACCTCCTGAAGGGCCCTCGTCAACAGGGTTGAAAGAAGCTTGGTGGTGCAGCTTCTAGAACCAGCTATGAATCTAGCTTTGAGGCTGTCATGGAGTAGAACAATAAATTATAAAGAGCTTTCAATGGTCATTTGTTGACCAGGAATGTTTCTGATCGGAAGGCCGCCGAAATATCGGCATTTGGAGCGTGAAATGTACATTTACATATTGCAGCATGAATAGCTTTATCTAGTCACTGAAAAGTGCCCTGGATAGTCTCTATGAGAGGTGGAATCGAAAAACTGGGAGGATTGGGTCTTAAACAGGATATCCAGCGTCCACCAGAGTCCAGAGATATGTAATATATTTCTACATCCTTTACTGTTAAATGTATGTAAAATTGTCGGGTCATTTTGTTGGGTGTACATTGAAACATTCCGTTGTAAATATCTGGCTCAGCAGTCAATGAAGCGAAATGACAGGAATACACTTATAACTCGTTTAATCATGTTAAAGTTTTGAATTAATTATTCACCTACATTGAGAATAGAGTTTGGAAACATGACCAGCTGGATGATGCTTTCAATACCTGGTGAATTGAATTCCTCTCCTGTGTGACCTTTGGCAACGAATTTGTGCTCGTTCCTATAATTGTGCATTTGTTTTGCATTGCATCTGAACTTCATTTGATATTATATCGTGAGTCCTTATATGAGAACGAAGACAGAATGTGACTAATCAGAGAATGTCGCTGTACTGAATGTTGTTATATTGGATCTACAATTTCCACAATATTTCCTTACAATTTGGGCATTCATTGATTAGAGAAGATTATCGAGACTGCAGTAAAGCTGTATAGTTACTTTCAATGATGTTTCAACCGATCCAATTTATTCACGTTTTACATTTAAGTAACGATGTGAGTGTAACTTGAATAATGCTTAGCCAGCAAAGGGTTGCAAATTTCATTGAATGGTCATCCCCACAGAGAATGCATTGAAAATGAGCGGCACTTCAGTGGCTGGCAATATAGATTAGACGACTTGTCTAGAAGATAATTTGGCTGAGGTTGAAAGTCCATCGTCGTTCGATAACGATATTACTCCTAGTAAATATTGAGTTCAGCGGTGAAAGGTGGTAAATTGCAGCCTCTCTTCGTAATTCCTTGGAATCAAGCATGTTGCAATAGCACTGAGAACCAAATCCTTGAGTTCGTTGTTTCGCTTTACTGTAAGTGTGGAACAGTTAGCACATAAAGTGAAGGATAATGATTCTCCCAATATGTAAGAGTTACCGCTGGAGCCCCGTGTAACAATTGTCAATAGCAAGAGACTTCAGCTTTCCTGTACGTCTCTGACCATCCAGAGCAGCGTTTCACATACAAAATGCTCTGGTAGAATTTCGTTCCATTTGATGACTGTAGCATGGCACTAGAACCGTGAAACGCATAACAACACATGATTCTGCCACACGATTGACAGCTCACAGTGTCGCTTTTGTTGAGTCAACACTCTTTCGCACGTTAGATTAAGCGATGTCTGTGACCTTAGAACTTCTTTCGGGCATTCTGCTGCTGGTCACCTTTCCTCACTTGGATATTCGCTGGCTCTGGATTAACAAACTTACTCTCTAAAAAAGTTGAGTGAAATTTCACTCAAGTAAGAGTGGGCATTCATCCCACTCAAAACTTGAGTGAGATTTTCACTCAACTTGAGTTACTTTTCACTCAACTTGAGTTAAATGCACTGAACTTGAGTGACATTCACTCAAGCATAAGAGTGGAAATTCATACCACTCAAGTTGAGTGAACTTGAGTGGTTTTAACTCAAGTTGAGTGAAAAGTACCTCAAGTTGAGCGAACAGGTACATTTCACTCAAACTTGAGTGGAACAGTTCACTCAAGTTTTTTTAGAGTGTACCTGATCTGTTCACTGTCGACGAGTACGTTTTGAACCTTTCAACTTCGCGTTTGGCTGCGTAGTATGAATCTATAATCTATAGGCGATAATTCGGAAAAGGGCGATTGTCGTTCGCGGAGCATGGCTTGTGATGATGTTGCTGTACTGTAATTTGAACCCGTATCCGTTTTCTCCGCACCCCAAGAACCCATACCACGTTTTAGTTTTGGTCGTCCGAAAATCTGTGAAATATTACCTGTTGGAATTACGAATAATGATAACGAAATATCACTATTCTATTCTTTTGTGGAAACATTGGCATAGTCCAATGAAATTTAATCGATATTTTGTCCCCCCCCCCCAAAACTAAGTAGCTTGCCACTAAATTGCCTCAGCTGGTTTACAAGTATTCTTCTTCACTGTAGATTGAAGTACTCCCTTCTGAACCTGGCGGTAATAGCTTCATCAATAGAGTCAACAGTAATTATCCTATCTGATTATTGCGTATGGTTTCTCATTTTGAGCGTCAATACGGGTCACAGTTTCGTTTACAAATTTCCAATAAATCGCTTTGGCTCTAAATATTGCTTGGATGGAATGATCGTGACGAACACGTGGCCTAATTACATGATATAAAATGATGTCATGGAAACACAGGAGAGCTTTCGACGAACATGAAGTGATTTACACTTTACATTCAGAGAGCATTGATCGCAATAGTCATGGTTAATATATCTACGCCGTGTTACACATGCATATTCGCTCGAAATAACCTTCCACTGGAAACACGTGTTTCCTAAACGTTTCATGCTTTTGCATGTTGCTATATCGTGTTCACTGTCAGAAAGATTGGGTCAAACTGACCAGATATTTATGGGTGTAGATCCAATCCATTTTGACCCAAACATTTGGGTCGTTTTAACCCGACTATTTTAGGTACGCCACGTCTATATCCATTCCTGCTGACAGTGTATATCATGTTTTCCTAAGAGGACAATATCATCTATACATTGAGAATCTGTGATTACCACTTTCGGGTTGGCGATTTTGTCCCAAATGAACGATCAATTTACGGAACTAACAATTGACTGAAATACAGGCCTCCCATTGGAGGAGAGATGTGAATGAAAGTACATGAATGTATCTGCTGCAAGTTGAAACTCATCACAATAACGATTAAAGTTATAATGTGGTATGATTTTATATTTCATGATTTTATGTATGCCTGCCTGTGGTGTCATTTGATTTCTTGTCAGAACACCGGTATCTTTCGGCACCACCCTTGATATGTTGCCTTTAATTTGAAGATAGAATTATCATATTGTTTACCCAAACATTACCGAAAGCTGTTAATCTTGTCTGTCTAACCTTTATAATAACTTGTTTTACACATATTCTGGTATTGAAAGCACCATGGAAGGGAAATAAAAAGGTCTTCATTAGAAAACATGTTTGGTGCTTGTTGATTTCAATTTGTCTATTGGTTTACTATCGATTTATAAGCCATTACGATTCAAACATAACACATGTAACATGTGGAACTGAACATCTCAATTGAATAACGTAAAGCAGCAGGAGCATATAAAACGATTGAGAACATATATACTTGCATTTATATTAGCAAACACCTTGATACCACTGAGTATCACGTGTGTGTGCTGGGTTACTGTAATATTTGTTGTCCCTACCTGAAGGAATTGACATTCTAAATAGTTATATTTCTTTATTACAAAGTTATCAGTACTGGGAGAATCGTTAGCACACAATTTTCGTGCCAACCTTTTCCCACTAACTGTACCCGAAAGCAAAGGATTGCTAATGGTGACATGCTAGATTCCAAAGAATGACGAGGAGAGGCTACATTTCACCGATGAAGTCAATGTCTTATGGGATCAAAACCAATGTCGAACGACCGTGGACTTTCGACCGTAGCCAAATTTCATTCGAGACAAATCGACTAATGTAAATTCCCAATCTGCCAGTTTTCATCGCGGGCCTCTGATCAGAAATTTGCGACCATTTGTTGGCTGCGAATTATTCAAATTACTTACGTCGCACCGTTGAAGTCAATAAAACTAAACATCTGTAGATCAATAGCACATCGTCACTCCAGTGTACTCAAACTTGTTTTTTTATCAAACCCAACGTAAAACGCCGAACCAAACACTCATTCAGAGCGAAGTTTGATCAGTTATAAAAACGTATGCAGAATCATTTGATCTTCAATCCATTTGTAATGACGTAACCCACGAACATCCGATGGTCTGACCTGACTGTCGGACTCTACAGGAAACTTCTCTGGTACACAAGAGGTTGACCATTGTATGAAGCTGTGAAAGTCAACAGTCTCAGTTTCCCTAGTTGAAATATGTTCGAAAAATGTGTTAAAGTAACCTATACTCAATTAAAACAATGACGAAGAGTTTAGAGCAGTTGACTTAGCTGGAAGTTGGATTAGTGCAGAGTTTTCCGAATTCTGACTTATCAAAACGTTACATAACGAATAATTGAAAAAAGAGTTAAGATAAGTATAATAATTACAGAAAAAGAAATCATGATTATTGTGAAAAAGAAAACTTACTTTTCTTATCCGTTATATCAACCGGGAATTAGACTGTTCCGCCCCGGGGGAATCCCTGACACGTGGACTTTTTGCCCCAGGCGATTCTGACCAAACTACACACAAACCGTAGCGGTCACTTTCCATACAATTTTTCAATTCAATTATTTTTATTGCTCGACTCTGTCACATATAGAGTATGACAAATAACATAATAATAACAAAATAATATAAAAAACAATTAATAAAGATAAAGCCTGTTACTGTTACTGTTACTGTGGCAATATCAATTTGTAAATTCACGTGCATCACTATAGCAGCTCCCTTCGTAGCTCGTGACCGATCATTGTTCGCTGGTGAATAATACATAGTGTTCAGTTAAGTTCGGAAAGAGAATAGTTCGTCATTAAAACAAGCAAACGATATATTGAAACTAGGATGTATACGTGTTCGACTGATGTAGTTTTATTGGTGATTCCAACTTGAAATTTGTGGCAACAGGGCATTTTATGAGTCAGTGACATTTTTTCAGTCCTATCACGACGGTGATCGGTATATCGGTGTCATACATCACCTTCCGTATACATATGTAAACAACAATAGAAATAATTTTATATAATATCGATATTTCCCGCTCTTTCCACTGAAATTAACATTGCTAGGAAATGAGCCTGTGATCAGACACTGTCTGGCTTTTCTGTATTGTTTTCTGAGAAGCGGATAAAAATCCGACGGTCAATAATAATTGTCGTGACAGACGAACTGCCGAAAAAAGAACGCATGGGGATGGTCAGAGTTGCGTTCACGTGGGAAATGTTCTGGTAAAATTTGTTTTCATTCGATGATCCTTGCACGGCAATAAAACCGTGTTGATATACAGCAGTGTAACCATGATTCATATGATTGACGTCTCGCACTATCACTCTATGACCAGATATTCACCACAGAACTTCATTGGAGTTTTTCCTGCTGATCAGCATTTCTCATGATCACTTTGATATTCACTGGCTCTGGTTTTCCAAGCTTGGGCAATTCCATCTTCAATCCCGGTTGTACAACAGTGTGGCAAAAGCTACATCATGCAGTCATACAGTATGGAGATACTCTGTATATTAACAGAAGCTGATATAGTTCTAATCCCCAAGATCTACCGTAATATGCGCTGGTTGGATGTTTGAATTCGCCACTAGCAGACAGCCAATAAGGCAGTCAATAATTTGCCACTAGCAGCCAGCCAATAAGACAGTGATTAATTCGCCACTAGCACCCAGCCAATAAGACAGTCAATAATTCGCCACTAGCAGCCAGCCAATAAGACCGTCAATAATTCGCCACTAGCAGCCAGCCAATAAGACAGTCAATAATTCGCCACTAGCAGCCAGCCAATAAGATAGTCAATAATTCGCCACTAGCAGCCAGCCAATAAGACAGTCAGTAATTCGCCACTAGCAGCCAGTCAATAAGACAGTCATGTTGCCCGTTATTTTCTGTGCACGCCAAACTCACCAGTCGCATGAGAAATACCGTCGTTTACTAATCATTTACTTTAACGACTGTGGATAACGGCTAAATGATATCGTATCCGTAGAACGTTTGAAACAATTGAAACCAACAGTTTTTTACCCCGAGAATAAAAACGATTTATCCCCGTACATCATTTCTCGGCTCGCTGTAAGAAATGTCTCATGGACTAACTATACCATTAAATGTCATGGAATGCCGATATTACGACTCTTGAAATACGTACTATATGGCGTTGATATAATTTGTATGGAATGAATTATCCACCTCATTAAATGGTCATTGCACAGTTTTAAGTCCAGGATGAACTGAGATGTAGTGCATATAATGTGACGTTGAAATCTATTGATTTTAAAAATGAAAGCAGTTAACGATATTGGCGATCCTAGTAAACAAAGGCTATATTATGCATCGAATAGTTGTTCATTATAATGTGTGTGTTTTTTTTTTAATTTTACAATTTTTTTTTTTTTCGTTTAAGCCCTGGACATAACCACTGGGCATTTATTTATGCATTTGGGCACGATTTTACAATTTTGCCCTTACATTTCCCACGTGACCTGGGAGTAACAGGGCAGCATGTATTCAATTATTAAACAAAGAAACAATAAAAAAAAAAAAATTACACATATCACATGGAATTAAAATTTTGTTCACAATGTGGCATGTTGAACAGGTAGCCAAAGCGATGGATTTGATAGTCATTTCAAGAATAGGCCAAAATCTGATCAATTATTGTATCCATGAACTTGTGTTTACCAGATCTCTTCAGAACACATAGGGTAAATTTGATATCGTTCAGAAAATGGGTGAAATTCTGCTCATTCTCTCCCACTTTGCACTTATAAGTGAAGAATTTAGCTTGCATGTTGAGGTAATTGAGACAATCTTTCTTCTCAATATCTGCAATACCATACAAATAAGATTGCCTATCAACCGTAACATCTAGTAAGGTTTTAATCCAATCAAAATATTTAACTATGAAGTTTTCAGATTGGGAACAGTCTAGGAAATAATGTGACATATCATCCTCTTTTTGACACTCTGGACAATCTGGAGAGGAAGCAATTTTGATTTTATGCAAATACTTTCTTGTGGGGACAATATTGTGAGCAATTTTAAATTGTAGTTGCTTGTGCTTATTTTCAATGGGCAAATCGAAAATAGGAAATAGGCTATGTGTGGTGTCATCTTGATTGGGATAATGGGAAATTTGAAAGCTTAGAATATGTTTATAAAGAAATTTAGTGCTTATTTTAGGGTTACCTAAAAACATGTCTTCAGTTACTTTAGGGGGTATGTTTAAGTTAACAGATGGTCTTTGGCTATAAATATTAAATAAGTTCTGACCTGTAGCACGTTTTATTGATGTTAACACTTTTTTATATAATCCATATTTAACTTGCATTTTGTACTTTCTGCACAGTTCCTGCAGTGTCAAAACTTCTCCATTATCATCCATCACATCTCTGATGTATACTATTCCAGCTTTTACCCATGCATCAATGTATATGGGAGATTTATTTAAAGTAACCTTTCGATTATTCCAAATAATTTCATCATATATGTCTGTATCTGTATTTTGAATATCTGCCCAGAACTGCAGGACCTCTTTATAGAAAACTGGAAGTGACACTTTATTTAAATTGTAATTACAATGAAGGAAAAAAGTTAGTCCTCCTACACTACTTAATTCTGCATCAAGAATACCTTTCCAGACACTATTTTCTTCAGATAAGAAGTATCTGCTCAACCATATTAGTTTAAGGCCCTTATTCATGATTGAGAAGTCAATAGCATTTAAACCACCTGAAACAGGGTGTTTCACAAGTATTGCTCTTTTGACTTTTTCAGATTTATAGTTCCAGATGAATCGAAAGAATTCTTTGTTAATTTTGGATATTGTTTTCTTATTAATAGGTATATGGCTAGCTAGGTAAACTAATCGAGACAGTCCCTCTCCTTTAGATAATAATACTCTCCCTAACATAGTTAAATTCCGTTGTGACCATATTTTAAAACGTGTTTGTATGCTCTCAATGGGAGTAGTTGTGTTTTCATCCATTTTTTTCCTATCTCTGAATATTTTAACACCCAAAAATTTGACCCCATCATGTTTAAACTGTAATTTGGGGATAATATCTTGACAAACCTTATATTGTATTGGCATAATTGTAGATTTCTCCAGATTGAGTTTCAGTCCACTAATACTTTCAACTACAGAGTAAAAATTCAGAGATTTTTCAGCAGATAATATATTTTTCAGAGTCAGTGTTGTATCATCTGCGAAGTAAATGCCTTTTGTCTCCAAACCATTTATATTAACCCCTTTTATTTCAACATTACTCCTGAAATTTATGTTAATTAATTCCATGCATATGATAAAAATATAGGGAGACAATGGACAGCCCTGGCGGGTACCTTTTGAAATAGGGAACCAGCCGGTAGACACTCCCTTATTAATGACACAACTTTCTATGTTACTATAAAATAATTTCAGCCAGTTTGAAATTTGTGGCCCAAAATTAAATGCTTCAATTGCCTTGTGCATGAATTCCCATTCCACTGAATCAAAGGCTTTCTCAAAGTCTAAAAACAATAGATAACCAGTCTCATTATCCTCGTAAGTTTCCAGAAGGTCTAAAACGAATCGCCAATGTATCGATGCTTTAGAAACCCAGTTTGAGTTGGGTGGATAATATCATTCAGTCGATTTGCAATAGTTTTTGCAGCAATTTTGTAATCTACGTTCAATAGAGATATTGGACGCCAATTACTCAAGTATTGCTTGTCTTTTCCAGGCTTTTCAAGTAGGGTAATGACCCCCCTTCTTTGCGAAGTACTGAGTTCTCCTAAATGGTATGCCTCGATCTTTGCACTGAGATAAAAAACTTTAATATCTTCCCAAAACAATTTATAAAATTCGGAAGGGATACCATCACAACCGGGTGATTTATTATCTTTCATACTGAACAAGGCATCTCTACATTCTATTTCGCTTAATTCACCTTCCAAAAGATCTTTTTCGTGTTCTTCTAGTTTAGGAATGGTGGGGTTATTGATGAATTGATGAAGTTTATTTTTATCTATACCACTAGAGGTGTACAGTTGTTTATAATACTTTTGAAGTTCACACAAGATTTCTTCATCGTTTGTAACTTTCTCCCCTTCTGCGTTCAATAGACAGTTTATTACCTTCTTGCTTCCCTTAGATTTTTCAAGGTTATAAAAATATTTTGTACTTTTTTCTCCCTTTTCCAACCAATTACTTCTAGATCGGATGAAGGAGCCAAAAGCTTTGTTTTCATATAGCTCTTCCAACCTCTTTGTTGCAATATTGTATTCCTCAAGCAGGTTATCATCAACAGCTGATTGTAAATGTTGATCTAGGATTGTCATTGTTCGTAAAAGTTCCTTTTCTTCTTTAGTCTTTTTTCTTTGAAGAGTAATTAATTGAAATTTGCATTATATTGAATTTGAGCCATTCCCAAGAACGCATGGGTTCAATGAAATTGGGATCAGCTTTAATATCTGTTATAAATTGCTGAATCTCTTCCCTATACTCTTTATCATTCAAATAACTGATATTCATTTTCCAAAAGTTGGGCTTAAAGTGAACAACTGTGTCAAGCTCTAAATATATCATCCTGTGGTCAGACTTCAACCTAGGTTTTATGGAGACGTATTTTACCTTTGAGGCTAACCGCTTGGAAATTAGAAAAAAGTCAATTCTGGACTGAATATCATTACTTTTACGCCAGGTGTATTTCTTTTCCTTTAAATTCCTTTCTCTCCAGATGTCCAGATAGTCAAGGGAGATAATGAGATCATGAAGTGCAAGGCTTGTTTGTGTATTGGGGGAGTTTTCCCTGTCAAGTTCTGGGTTTATAGCAGTATTAAAGTCTCCTCCAATTATAACCTCTGTATTGGGGTCATATGTCAGAAGTTTCTTATGCAATAATTGGAAAAAGGTTTCTCGTTCTGTTACATCATTTGGAGCATACACATTCACTAGCAATAATGTTCTGTCTTCATATGCAATTTCTAGGATAACACAACGGCCATTACTATCTATAGTATGGGAAAGGATCTTGGGTATTTTGTTCCTGAACAAGACCGCTACCCCCCTACTATTGGTTTCACCATGACTGAAAAAGATGTTTGAACCCCACTGATCTGACCAGAATTTCTCATCTTTCTCTGAACTATGGGTCTCTTGTAATAAATAGATGTCAGCATTTTGATTTTTCAAAAACAGAAGGACTTCTCTTCGCTTACCCTTGCCACCTATGCCACGGACATTGAGAGATACAATATTTAACATAAATAACTGGAAGAAAGAATACAAAAAAATAATAAAAATTTTGGATAATAAAGAAAAACCCTTTAGTCCTGATGTAACCGGTTTAACACAGGAAAGCAGGATTGGACACGACATTCTAAGTGCCATGTTGTGCTAGATATTGGGATATTGTACAGAACAAAGTTGACACTTTACAAAACCATATGAATCAAGTATGCGCACATTTAACATACAACTCAGAAGCAGTGCCCATTATTGGTGAAGGAGAGATATCTGAAACATTGATATAACAGTCACCATAAACATGATAAATGCCATGCATCATGATAAACACCATCTCAGGGTCCGAAATATTACAGTGTCAGAAGATGCAGCCACCCTACCAGGCCCCATGCGGCACAAACGCGATTGATCAGATCCCACACAGCCGAAAGGCCCCGCCCCACCGACCTCCATTGTCAACAAACAATGGAACTCGGTCAAGCGGAGCCCCTCGACCATACAAAACCCGGCCAGCAACACCCGAACCACACAAAACCCAGTTAGAGCAACCACATCCCTTCCGCAGTTGAATTTAACATTTATCTGAGCTCAAGTGCCATCCTGTCAATGTTATAGTGTGGAAATACAAATTTTCAGGTGACTGTTCAACATTTAGGTTGGCCGAGTGATTAATGGAAATTGCTCATCTCAGACCCTGATAAATGTAGATAATAATACATAAAGCAAATAGAAATTGGGCTTTTAGCCAAATCCTCTCGAAACTTATATTATAGCATCGGGCTAATTTTCATATTGTCACAGAGACAGTGTGGTCACTACTTATATGTTCACGGAATTACATGTAAATACATCATATGTCACAACTGTAGCACTTCAACCTACATTGAAGTGCTACAACCAGATGGTCTCAGTAAATAATGGTAGTTTAATAAAGAAGCTGAAGTCAGAACCTGACAGCTTTTAAACATTTCTGTATACATTCACAAATGCAACAGCCTTACTGAATTCCTCTTTAACATTTCTGACCATTGCTTGAAAGATAAATGAAAGATATTTTAATGGGGTACATGTACTACATCAAATCATTAGCATGATCGGGGGACCACAGAATTAGAAGTCAAAAACTTGAGTATTTTAAAATCAAATGAAGTGTTTTCATTTTTATGTAATACTTTCAATCTACCACCTAATGATTTATACTGTTTCATCTCTTAAAATCATTGGCTACAGACAGTACATCAGAATTTTGTGAAAAGGTCTACAATTGTAGAGACTGGATTTGAGCTTTCAAATAAACTTTACTAGTGGTAAACCAGGACCTCCATAAATCCCTGTATGATATGGTTAATTAGATGCTTCGTGGAATTTAAATTTGAGTACTCGACTAAGATAAAAGGTAAAAAAAATGTACAACAGTCTAGTATATTGGACTTGAAATTTCTGGTTAGAACTTCAGCCAGAAATAATTGCAATCCATAAGACTGAAAGTGACACTGCCAGTTAACTTTAGGCCACATTCCACAGGTGCATACAAATTTCAGGCCTATCACGTTAAACACACATAACCACTGGGTACAATCGAAATAAAAAGCAATCGGAGTAGCTGACATTTGATGAGAGAACATTGAATTACCATGAAAATTGAAATGTAAATTTCAGATTATACACAAGATTCCTGCCATTCACTTGGCATATCATAGTACCACACCAGTACACTGACAATTACTAGAAAAGTACAATTCTATGGGGTATTAGGATTTGGGTAAAAATTAATGCATAATAATATCTGGCATGATGTCTGGCCATTACTCATGACAATGTAATTTATTAGAATGAATGAAAGTTTTTAGTCCCACAATGAGTAAACATATACTTCTTGGTTTACCCCATTTCACCATCAATTGTGTATGAAAGTAAACTGGCAATAAAACTGATAGGATTAGGACTGTCGAATATATCAAATAAATTCGATGATCATGGCCAATCTCATTCAGATTCAACATCTTGCTGCAAAATGCTATTCATATTTGACTACATGTATTATATAAAGCTGAATGAATTAGAATTGACAATAACATATTGTTTAAGTACAATGTGGGTCATTTGTCCTTGGCATGAAATTAAAACTATCAACCTCACTTGATCATACCCATCAATTGTGAGATTGCATTTTAGCCATCACAATCTATTAATAATATACTATAATTTGTGAGTGTATTATATCATTCAGATTTGAGTTAACTGACCAATAGGGTTGAGATTGCAGAATACATCATAATTTTTACAACCACAGTCATAAAGCTCTACTGAGCCAATCACGCTTAAAATCAGCTACTTTTGACAACATTTGTATCCTGTTATACATATTTGAACTGAATTCAATTATATTTGAGATTAATGTGGGGTGTCGTATAATAGGCAATTTGACAACCTTGCAAAACAGTTATTTAATTGAAGTTGAGAATGATGTTAGGCATTGTAAATGTAGGTCAAATAGGCAACTTGACAACCATGATGAATACAAATTTCCAAACTCATACCCATATCTCATTCAATATAATCAATTGTGGATCTCATCATGATATATGGATTTGAGTAAACTTGATAACAGAAATAGACTGTGATGGCTATACATCATAAACATGTATAAGTCAAGACTGTGCCAGGGTAGAACGACGACATACAAATTTCAAAAATAAATACCCAGCTGCAGCCATTTGTCTGACCTAATATATTCAATCGTGGGGTGTGCCATATTGTACTCAAATTCGATAAGTTGAAAATTATTAAAAATTAATGACAATAGTAGATTGGGGTAGATCAATTAAGTGAAGCAACATCAATTTATGATGCCCCTTTGACATCAGTTGAGTGGTGACCTTGGCTATTAATCTGTAGCCATATGCTACTCAAATTCGATAAGTTGAAAATTATTAAAAATTAATGACAATAGTAGATTGGGGTAGATCAATTAGGTGAAGCAACATCAGTTTATGATGCCCCTTTGACATAAGTTGAGTGGTGACCTTGGCTATTAATCTGTAACCTACATGTACCTCAGACATGTCAGATAATACATTCAGATTTGATTTAACTGACCAATAAGATTGAGATTGCAGAATACATGTGCATAAGGATGAAAGAATTTTAACAAACACCCACGGTCATAAAGCTCTACTGAGCCAATCGCGCTTAAGAGCAGCTACTTGTGACTACATTTGTATCCTGTTATACATATTTGAACTGAATTAAATTATAATTGAGAGTAATGTGGGGTGTCGTAAAATAGGCAGTTTGACAACCTTGCAAAACAGTTATTTAATTGAAGTTGAGAATGATGTTAGGCATTGTACATGTAGGTCAAATAGGTAACTTGACAACCATGATGAATAAAAATTTCCAAACTCATACCCATATCTCATTCAATATAATCAATTGTGGATGCCATCATGCTATATGGATTTGAGTAAACTTGATAACAGAAATAAACTGTGATGGCTATATATATATATATATATAAAGTCAAGACTGTGCCAGGGTAGAACGACGACATACAAATTTTAAAAATAAATACCCAGCTGCAGCCATTTGTCTTAATATATTCAATTGTGGGGTGTGCCATATGGTACTCAAATTCGATAAGTTGAAAATTATTAAACATTAATGACAATAGTAGATTGGGGTAGATCAATTAAGTGAAGCAACATCAATTTATGAAGCCCCTTTGACATAAGTTGAGTGGTGACCTTGGCTATTGATCTGTAGCCATATGGTACTCAAATTCGATAAGTTGAAAATTATTAAAAATTAATGACAATAGTAGATTGGGATAGATCAATTAAGTGAAGCAACATCAGTTTATGAAGCCCCTTTGACATAAGTTGAGTGGTGACGGTTATTAATCTGTATCTTAAATGTACCTCAGACATGTCAGATAATACACCATGAAATAGTGGATTCACAGAACGTCACAAAATTCAATCGAGTAAACATGTGAAATATTCCATATCACCGTGTCAGAAATGGTATCTTTCTACTAACTTCAAACAGTTTTTGTTTGTTGTTCATGTGAGAAGATGCGGTCAGAGTCACAGCGGTAACAATTACATCCATTCAGTTCGTACTTCACCATTTCGATTGTTCAAAGGGTCTCATATGCAACATGATAACTCGGTGGATCGGTAGATGAACCAAATCTACATGTATGGATCTAAAAGTCTCATCTCACCCCAGGAGTATGACTCAGTAATAACCTCTGGTTTCGGGTCCTCGATACACAGAACCGTCGATGTATAGCTTGCCTTGTTTGAAAAGGACCTTCTTCTTTTCCTGATAGGCCTGTTGCATCAGCGGGCGTAGTTTCATTTTCAGCTCCAAATCTGCCTTGGGGAGATCTTCCTTCAAGTAAACTTGGGAATCTGCTGGTAGCTGACGTCTGGCAGTTTGAATTACGAGAGATCTATGCTTCCTGTAGAACAGCTTGGCGATTATTGGCCTGGTTTTGCCCGCTCTCACTCTACCTAGCCTGTGGGTTATTTCGGTTTCAATGTTTTCTCTGATGTTCAACTTCTCCATAGTGTTTCGCAATATGTCGTCGGTATTCTCATCTGGCTTCTCCTGAATCCCAAAGAGCAGGGTGTTGAATTGACGAGAGTATCGCTCATGGTCCAGTAATCGCCTGTTCACATCTTCTTGGTCAGTTGTCAAAACATCTACCCGTTTGATTTCCTCCTCCCGTTTCTTTTTCGTAGACTCGAGTTCCTCTTTCATAGACTTGATTTCATCGTGAGCATAGTCCAGTGAATGTTTCATAGATTTGATCTCGCGATTGGCTTCTGTGACGAGGTCGACCAGTACGTCAACGCGCGTCGCTTCATCCACACTTTTTTCTTCCAGTTTTTTTAATTTCTGTGTGAGCATAGTCCAAAGAATTTCTGAGCTTACCGATTTCGTTGTTAGCTTCCACCACAAGACTTTTGGTTTCCATTACCGCAGCATACAGGGTTTCTAGAGTCACCCCACTGGTCGGCGTCTCTGACCTAGTTACATCAGCATGCTGTCCCGCCTCATAAGAACCACTTGTTGTCGAGCCTGCAGCCTGGTCAGAATTTAGGGGCGATCGTTCACGGAAATCAAGATCACCCTGCTGAGTTGACTTCTTGTCACTTGGAGTATTCATGTTTACCTCCCTCCTGTTCCTGTCCTTTCCCATTGTAAAATTACTGCTTTGCACTTCAAAATGTCACGCTCCTAAAACTTTCAACACCGAGCTGCCACCATGCTACATCCGGGCTCCTTCATTATAATGTTTGTCATAATGTTTGTCATGGTGAAGAGCCCTAACGAGCAAATGTAATCTACAAAGCAACGCTTTACTTTCCGGATCGCTATATAACATCACACCAATCGTAGTCTCCATAAGATAAACACGGTCTGTCGTCATATTTCGTGCATCATGCCGAATCACATGCCCATAGAGGGGAGAATTTAGTTGCATGATTGTTGTGTTCTACTACCAACAATCTCGTGAAGCTTTCCATGGTTAGCTATCAATGTGACTGTTCCGCCGTGTGCCTGGCAACAAGAATATAATGGACTAGAACGGACCAATGCTGAACCACTTCTTTTCTGCGATGGGATGA